>JAPSES010078798.1:5113-16298 GCA_029822895.1 Maxillicosta whitleyi | reverse complement strand
GTGAAGTACTGTGGCAGAGACACCTCCACACTGTACTCTATTCCTTTACTGTTGTCGTCATGTTTCATCAGATGGGTCTAGCAGCAGTAGAAAAATAAAGGACATTTCAAGTCAGCACAAAACCACAATAGCATCCCAATATCAAACTCATATATGAACAAATGAATAAAGTGTGCACCTGTTGTTTGCTAAGTTTACGTGCTGCTGTGATTGCTCTCACACTGCTGCTATGTAAAGTGTGTGTCAGCAACCGCCTTCGATGTTCTTCGGCGCTCATGCTGTATTGACCCCAGATGGCCAGAGCTTGCTCCCAGGCCATATTAATTACTGGCACACAGATCACTTCCTCAAACACTTCTCCCACTTTGCAGTTAAGGCTTACTGCTGATACACAAACATCTCTTAAAAAATGTTTGATATGATTACATCAAATGCTCAAAAGTCTGTGTGGAGTTTCTTACCTGAGTTGCTAAGATTCTGCTCTATGTTAGAACTGGGTTTAGCAGTGAGTGGAAAAGGAAGAGGCAACTCTGCTGTGGCCTTGACCATGTATACCATGTCTCCCACCTCAAGTGACACATAAACAAAGGTATAGCTGTTACTACATAATAAACAAACAGCCTTTAAATCACATTGCAGCATCTGATTATGCACAAAATCTCCTTGTGTAAGAGCCTCATTTTCTGTTTAAATTTGGAATCACATAATAGCTCGAAACAATATGTTTTCAAGTAAACAGCACAGGCCACCTTCAAAGCACTGGTTGATTCTCTCTACAGTTAGATTTACTTGACATCTCGTCTCATTATGTGTCTTACTTGTTTATGTTAATAGTGTAGCTAAAAAGAAACATGTCAGAAGACAGTGTCAGTATCTGGATGGATACACTGACCTGTGGACAAACTAACAGCACAGAGCAGTACTTGATCCCTGGGCAGAAGGGCAGGTAGTGGAGCCTTAGAGTATCTGTGTGGCCTGATTTCAGAAAAACACTCCTCACTGCACAGGAGAAATCACTGTCCTCTGCATCTGAATACACAAACAAAAAGCAGAACAAGAAATTAGATATTAATAAAGCTACAGCGGTTGTACAAAAGCACAAACACTTTGAAATCTGCAGCATATATATGTCGTTTTGTTTACACTTACTGAGATCTGAGCACGTTCCTCCTGTCTCTTCCTCACAGCTTTTGTCTGTTATTGTCTCCACTGAGGGACTTCTATAAGGAGGAGAGTGTGAAAACTATATAATCATAACTATTCATGTAAATGTATAAGGGTACACAACTCGACCCGTGAGAACCAGCTACAACCTCCGTCCTATTTGAAGTCATTATCGTTGTCTTCTGATATTTGAAGACGTCTTGGATGTTTAGAGCTGCATACTAACCACATATTTTTAATGACAACCTGGTGCTCTGCTGGGGTACAACCTTAAATATACCCAACCATCTGAACTACATCATAGAATATCTTTTTATGACAAACAAGGCCTTTATTTACTGTACACAGATCTTCTAATACGTCATGGTAATTCAATGAAATATAGGTGACTTCCAAGTTTAAAACACAGTATTCAACTGAGTTCTCAGTCATTACAATCAATTATATTTTTGTGTAAAGCTTTTCTGGACAGTTTAATTTCATGAAGGCATTTTGCCTTAAAGATATAATAAATTATCCATGTTGGTCTTAGTGCGTTATATGCAATGCAGACAATACATAGTTACTTTTCTCATTGTTGTTACAGTATTAACAGTGCAACATGTTACTTGGTTTTGGAGGTGGCCTGTTGAATCAGGTCTTTTTTCTTCTCAGGCTTCAGTGGGTTGGACACAGAATCCATTAGCACCACCCTAAACATAACACATACACCAGAAGACATTGTACATGTTATTGGGGTTACTACCACAAACACAACTGCTTTTACATCAGCAGAAATCTAGTCTGAAACTTGGCAACAAAACCAATGGTGTCTGTATGGTTAGATGTTAGTAATAGGGGGCAAATTAGACAATGTTTTGCATATGCATGCTCATACACATTAACTTACCTGAATTCCCCTTCCTTTGTGAAAGGATTAGTGACTGTCAGTTGGATTTCCTTCATTTTGTAGCATGGAGAACTGCACTTGACAGTCTAGTGAGGATAGTGAAAAGGAACTTATTTATGAGTTATCTTTCTGTATCACCATCCAACAACTGCAGCAATCCAGACTTTTACAGACTGCAAGCACAGTGGTTCAAACTATATGTGGTTTATGTAAGAAACAGTGACAACTGATTGGCAGGACTGATGCTATTCTCCATAAGCTATTGCTGAAACCACAGCAAGCAAGAAAATAAAGTGAACCAGCTAAGCAGGCCTGCATCTTTCTTATTCTCACTCACTCTAGTACCTAAAGATATCAGAGATTCTTTGCACTCACTTTAGGTCTGATGTGGCTAACTTGAGTCTTCAGATTGAAGGCCAGTGTGGTCACAAAAGCTGAGTCAGAGACGAGCAGGAGGGTAGTCTCGGAGGACTGTAGGAAGGAGCATCTATACTCGACTGTCAGTTCAGTGCTTGTCCTGTAAAATTTAGTAGATTATCATATTTGGCCTTCTGGTTTAATATGAATCCAACCTTTCAAATGACTATTATAGTGGTTTTACAACTCATATGATCTTTATTGTACAACCTCTAATGTCTCAAATTCTGACAGTAGTGAGTCAGCAGAATTATAATATTACGTTCCTGCATAATGTCCTTAAATACTTTGTGAAAGTAAAGCTCAGGATGAAAAATGGGATGTGAGTTATTTTTATAGAGAGGCCTCACTTGAGAGAATAAAAAAAAAAAAAAAAAAAAATCTGGCACATTTTAATGAGCTTCAGTCTCAGGGAAAGACTAAATTTACTCAGTATGGATTCTGGGTTGAATAAGCTGAGGAGGGTTTTTCCTACTTTCTGCTGGGCACATATCTGCCCAAAATGATTAAAGTTATTTTGGAAGAACAGATGCAAAGGCAGCACTTTCTTGTTAATGATACCAGTTTTAGTCAACTTTTAAGCATCCATTGTTTGTATAGACTACAAAGGTTTGCAACAGTGTTTCTTAATTAACAACACTGAAAACAACCATAATTCAATTACAACTAACTCTTTTTTCGTACAACCTGAAGAAGTTTAAATCAGCCTGCAATCTAGTGTAGTACTAGATCATTTTTCAAGGGTAAAAGTGTCCTTGTCAGATGTTTTTGTTTTTTTTTACCTTCTATCACAAAATGTCAATAAGGTTTGAGTACAATATAATCATAAAGAGAGGTACAAAACTGTATACACACATTCATCACTCTAAGAGGGCAGCATATGGCATGAAAGGACAGTTAAATCAAGGTTAATCTTTAAGAGAAGCTTCAAGAGAAAACAAACTACATGTCAGCAGTAATTACGACAGGAGCTTGCTCTAATACTCCTGGTATGTTTAGTATAATGAAAAGGCAATTTAATTAAACCTGAATTTTCTTGATGAAAAATACACACAAGTGCCAGGAGAAAGTCACTTTGTTATGTGTTATAGCATACTGATGTGAGTTGAGTTTCATTTAAGTACACAATGAAACATACTTTGCAGGAATATTGACTGTGCATCCATTGGGCAGGGTGAAAAGATGGCTGTGCTCTCCTAAAAAGAAGGCGTGATATTTGATTGGCTTAGAGTTTGGGCTTCTCAGACGCACCTGCAGGACACAGAAAGACATCAAAATTGCCACATGTTGTACTTATAAAAGGGAGACACATCAATAAGCACACTGACAAATGATGCTATCATACAAAATTCTATCAAAGAAATCTATCTTGCTTAGCTCAAACTGACATCTATTTCTGTTAGCTTTGTAATGCAGCTTAACATGACATTGTGCATCATTACCCAAATGCGTATATATTTGTCTGTGTTTGTAATCCTGTTAGGGTATGTGTGGGTGTGTCTATAATCCTATTAATGTATGTGGGTATCTATAATCCTGTTAATGTCTGTGTGTGATCCCAGCTGCAGTATTTCAATGTGCGTATACAAGTCATTATTTGTGCAGGAGGTTATTTTTCAAGCCATTTGCAGTCTAGCCAAAGCTCATGAATTTGATTAACAAAGAAAGCAGTTATATTTTATTTGAGAGTGTGCTTAGTGTATGTGTGTGTCACCTGCTTGCTAAAGGTGCTGTGCAGTTCTCCTGATAGAGTAATGGTTTCAAGTGGCAGGTACTGAGGAAGCCTCTCAAAGAGGTGAACGCACAACATTAACATCTGCACCGGGTTAGGATCCGACAAGTCTGTGGGCTGAACACACCATGCACAATCTCAGACAAAGGCCCAAACACACATCACAAAAATATGTAGGCATAATGTGTAACCTAACCCCTGTGATATATTAACCTCTTCTTTAGATATGTTAAAAAGCTTATTAGTAATTAATTAATAAGTAATTAATGCGGTATGAGCAAATATTTCTAAATGCCATGATCATTTGTCATTTATAAAACTTGCTACCAACTTTAACACAAAATCTTATAAAGTTCCCTTTTCTCATTGAATACATATGAAAAAATTAATTAAATGAATGTCTCAATCAAATGGAGGTTACATATCTACTTACATGTACATCTATGTTGAGACAAAGTGTAGTCAAGACTTGCACCACAATAATGTTGTTGTGGAGGATCTGCTCCAAGCTGCTGGTTCTAGTGTACATCCGTTTGAAGTGGCTACAGATCTGTTGAAGAACAAAGCAGATATATATGAAAAAAATTACTTTTAGCATGTATTTGTAAGATCTTCTTATACCATCCCACTGCCTTAGTTTAGAACTTACTACATTTTGCATTTCAACCTCATGAACTTTAGGCAGATTCAGATCAATTTAAGTCAGAGTTCCTGCAAAAAGTTTTCAAAGATTTAAAATATTTAAGCAACTTACATTTTTCCAGCCAAACTTGTGAAGCCCAACACATTTACTGACTTAATCAAAGTGAGTTGGACCCTCAAACACATACACATTTTCATACATTACACACATAATGGTACTTAGTATGATAAGAGGCTCCCATAATCTTGTTCAGGACTAATTGTACCCTCATCACATCAATCACACTGCCACTTGGAGGCATTAACTGCCATCCTTCATTGACTCACAGCACACTGAAGAGGGGCTGCACACAATGAACAGTAACACTCAGGAGACACGTGCACATACACTGACCAGGTAGGGGCAGTAGGCAGCCAGCAGAGCAGCCAGCACCAGTCCATCTGTCAAGTCCAGGTCAAAATTTACTATCCAACGAGCTGATGGAGCATCACCTATAAAACATTTTCAGGGAGATGCTTTATTTCAGTAATACAAATAAGAGCTTTCGCTTATCTCTCTTATATGTGAGAAAAGGTACAGAACCACAAATAAAATTATTCCAGAACAGTTAAACATTATGAATTGACAGAAGTCTTAACATGTCTAAAAAGTCTTAACATGAGAAGGGGGTTAGCCTTAGAGAGCACAAAGTGCTGAGTATTTGAACAGACTACAGTAATCCTCAAATTAAGTATGGACAGATTAATCCACACTTTATGCAGAAATCTGGCATCAAAAAGAGCTAAACAAGACCACATGAACTTGGAACACTGCAATGTTTCAATACAAAGCATCTATTACTTTAGCATTGAGTAGCAAACGTAACAGTAAAGTAAATAAAAGACCAGGACCATGATAAATTATGAAGAAATCCTCCTGATATAAACCTCCATTTTGTAGCAGACAGTTGAGTAGCAGTGAAACAAACAATAATTTTGTAAAATAAAACATACAGCTACAAATTGTACTGACTGGATTGCAAACCTTTGCAAACTGAAAATTGTACGAGCTATTGTTATGAGGAGAATGTAGTTCAGATAGATTTTACATTTCTGAAGTGACTAATATCTGAGGTTTATCAGGTAATTAAGCCCTTATCAGCTTTCTCCATAATGTTATAACATCATTCTTTAAAATCCATTATTAGTCAGCCTATCTGTCAAATCTAACAGAACCACATGGGCTACTTCATTACTAATGTTTTTTAGTGCATATGTTTGAAGAGGATGTGTTTTCTACCTGTACCCCAGACAGTCTTCCTCACACTCTCATAGTGCTTGTTAAGCCATGAAAGTAACTGAAGCTCCCAGGCAGAGTAGACATTACTGGCCAGGGGTTGTGAACAAACAGGGATAATTTCATCGCTATCTTTCTGTGCAAGAGGTGCATTTAGACCTCCTACTGACACATGGCACAACACAAATACCTGGAGATACAAAGACAAGCATAATATTCACAGGGAGAAACACAATCATAAGCTTTTGCAGCAACAAAACATTCTCTTCCATTAAGCTGTTTTGGGTTAAAAATCTATTGTATGTGACATTCAACCTTTATTTGACCATCAGTAAGCATCAATTATATCTGATGATGTCTATCTGGAAGGGAGACTTGAGTATGGAGTGAAAAAGAGAAAGCACAACTCCTTTCTGTCAATATTACCATTGTAACATCTATAACAAAAATTTACTGGATTTCAAAGAGGAGCAGTTTAATGGAAGAGAGAAAAATAGTGTCTGTGAATGGCATCATATTTATAGTTAATATCTAAACCTATGAACAAGGTGATGTCGCACTTTCAAACGCAAGATAATATCTACAAATATACGCGTACTGCGTTAAATTCAACACAAATGACAAGTCAACAGAGGAAGAAAGAGCCACAAACATTTTTTCACCTTATATATTTGTAGCAGTACATCTGTCCATGACCGTTTGCTCAGAGATTCATAGTTGATGTTGCTGTAGTCAACACCATACTCTGACTTTTTTACCTGAACACAAATAAAGTAAATGTAAATGGCATAAGTATTTTAAGTAGGCCTACATTACATGGATTATAAGACCAGAATTAGTTTATAACTGTTGGAAAGAATCCTCACTGGAGAGAAATAAATGATATAGCTGATTTGGTTTAAGTAAACAGTGTGTAAATATATGCATATACCTGCAGGGAGCACCAGTGGTTGAACTCCTGTTTGTCCAGTAAGTATTCTGGTTTGATGTGAGACAGACAGGCTCCCTGTGCACTGACAGTTCAGAATAAAATGTCAAAATGTAAAAAAAAAAAAAAAAAAAGAGTCTCAAACCAAAAAGGCAATGTATTTGCTGTATTTGTAGCTTTTACCTGAGAAAAGTGAGAATAGCTTCATAGTGTTTTAAGAGTTGATTAGTGCGCTGGTTTAAGTCCTTTGAAAATGACTGGATGTGAGGAATACCAGGAATCTGCATGCCAGTCAGATGAATAAGCATGTCCACTGTAGACCTAGACCCAAAAAATATAGATTTTATACAGCCTGTGATAAACATGCAGACATGCAGAGCTAAGTCTAAGTGTTGAAGAATTCCTATAAGTACATTTTTCATTTTAATAATAAAACCATGGACTCAAATTTCTAGTCTCCTTGGTAAATGTTTAATTTTTATGAAACCTAAGAAAAGACACATGCATGTTAACATCTGTTATAATACAACACTCACATTCTGACTATGTATGTTATTAAATTGGCATAAGACCGTAGCTTGGCAGAGTTATCTATATAATCAATTTAATTTTACAAATTCTGAAATCAGTATATTAGAGACAACATCTCTTTTCTTTTTCATATATTAGTCCACAAATAGGAATATCATTGCGCACTCCTGCGTTACCACAGACCCCTCCCTCAGACTCGTTATCAACTTCACCTGCTGGCAATGCACCTTGAGCAGATCACCATTAGGAGCCTTTATAAGCGGCTTCAGAGTGGCGCTGGGTCATTGCTGTTTCTGTCACTACCTCCATGGTCTCACCTTGCACCTCATTTCAGCTCTTTGCCATAACCTGGACTCTGACCATCCTGATTGTGTCACTGCAGACTGATGTTACATTGCCAGGTTTTCTGTTTTCTCAATCATGTTTATCTTATATTAATAAACCCATTTTCTCCCTTCAGTATGAGTTCTGACAAGCAAATACTAAACTAGAAGTTCATCAGATATAGTGAGCTTGGTAAATAATGACAAAAATATGTTGTTCGTGTAGTAAAACACACCTGGAGTTTTTATTCTGAGTGACACGATATGCTCGTCGACTGTGGTGGCTTGTGTGAACTGTTGATGTAACTCTGAAAAAACACACAGAAATGGCATAAATGCATTACCTTAACATTTTCTGTTAAAAGCTTTCTTTTTCATTTCTTTTCCAGAGACCCACCTTCTGAATGTGTGCGGTACAGAGACAGGGTATGGTCCACTCGGCCAGCCAAAGAAACTAAACCATCTCTCCACCGCCAGTAGCACACTCTGGTAATACAGGCCTTCTGCTGAGCTGGAGGAAGGGAATTCTGGGACACCCTGATTAGTTTGGGTGTCTCTGATTGAAGAGAACTGCTCATCCCCACTTGCTTGACCACTATCACTGTCTGGAAAGGAGTCTGAAGGGGGTAGAAGTGCACATGCAGACAAAGAAATTCACAAAATCACAAAAAAGGAACCTCATCACAAATTTGTGCATATAACCAGATTCCCTTGTATTGAGGTCAATCTGAGCTGAGCAAATTGTACTCAGCCGTGCTCCTTAAACTACAGCAAAAAAGTGAAGGTTTTTAGCAACCTGTCCTTTTCTCTCGGTTGTGATATTAAACCACTGTTTGTTGTGTGTGACTAGTCAAATTTAGGTAGATATTTTTTAGTAAATTTTGTTAGGACAAAGTTAGATAGTTTTCTTAAAATAAAATGACTAAAAATATGCTTCTTCATTAGGGATGCAAAAGAACTTGGGAAGCCCATGTAATGTTCAGTATGCCCTGCATGGGCAATTTCAGTTTTACAATTAATTTTGTGTTGGCGCTTTATATATGCTATACAGGCGACAGAGTGTGTGTGTCTGTTCAGGCAGGTGAAAGCCTGCCCCTGCAAGTTAATGTCTAATCACTGTTGTGCCTCCATTACAGTGATTGAGGTGGTTTGGCTTTATAACTCATGAAACTTTAAGTTGCTCAACTGTCATGTCTCATCTGTGAAGTAACTACACATGCAGTAAATGGCCACGGCTTGTACCTCTGTCTCTCCCTCTGTATCTATGAACATGCATGTGAATGTGCAGCATGAGCAAGCCCCACCCCTCAGTAACAGACAGCTGACAGAGAAGCAGCTTTAGATTTAACACACATCCGAGTCCTACATGGGTCCACTTTTCCAAACATGCACCCACCCATAAAAGCAGAGTACTGCAACCTGACCTGCTACCCACATTTTTCTAAACATCCAATCTGCATCCACCCACACCCACATACTGTACATTAGATCCACAACCTAACACAACCCGTGATTAAACATATTGTCTACACAGTAACTCACTTTTAAGCACCTACCAGGAACCGACCCACTGCATGTACCAAAACTGAATCGAAACTGTGGCCCAAAAACCATGTTACAGACTGCACCACATGCTACCTGTACCATTGCACCCTTGCACCCCTATTCCTTACACATCTGGAAAAAGAATGTTCCTTCAAATTCCTTTATTTTGCAGTGAACCACAGGCAGATGATTTATTGGAGGAGAAATATATTTTTTTGTGATTGGTATCACTGATTTTCAAAGTTATCTGAGATGTAGTTGTATCAGAGGTTAGAGATCATATCTTCTCTCAACATGGAGGAGCAGTGGTTCTACTCTGAGACCTTCCCAGATGTCCAAGCTCCTCACTTTATCTCTAAGGCTGAGCCCAGCCACCCTGCGAAGGAAACTCATTTCAGCCGCATGTACTTGCAACCTCATTCTTTCACTCATGACCATGGGTGAGGATCAGAACCTAGATCAACCAGTAACTCAAGAGCTTTGCATTTTGGCTTAGCTCCCTCTTCACCACGTCAGAATGTTTTAGCATACATATCACTGCAGACATCACTCTGATCCACCAGTCAATCTCCTACTCTATTCTACCTTCAGTCATGAACAAGATCCCAAGATACTTAAACTCCTCCACCTGAAGCAGGACTTACTTCCCAACCCAGAGTGAGCACTCCACCCATTTCCAGCTGAGGACCATAGCCACAGACTTAGAGGTGCTGATCTTCTTCCCAGCTGTGAACTGCCCCAGTAAGAGATGAAGGTCACTGGTCGATGAAGCTAAGAGGACCACATCATCCGTGAAAAGCAGAAATCCTCCCACCATTGAACTCAACCCTTTCCACCACCCCACTGCACCTAGCAATTCTGTCCATAAAAGGTATGAACAGAACCGGTGACAAACGGCAGCCCTGGCACAGTCCAGGTCTCACTGGGAACAGGTCCAACTTCTTACCAGCCACGCAGTTCAGGCTTGCACTTCTTTAGTACAGGGACTTAATAGCTACTAGCAAGGAGCCATCCAGCCCATACACCTCCCACCTGAAGCCCCTGGGTACATGGACATAAGCCTTCTCCATATGCACAAAACACATCTGGACTGGATGGTCAAACTCCCATGCCCCCTCTAGGACCCTAGCAAGGGTAAAGAGCTGGTTCATGGTTCCAAGTCTGGGACAAAAACTGGATTGCTCTTCCTCGACCCAAGGTTCAACTATTGCCCATACGCTTTTGTCTAGTACCTTGGCATAGACCTTGGTTTATGCTGGCTGGTTTGCCAGAAAATCTTTGGAGTTGATCAGTAGTCTTCTTCCATGTTCTCACCAAACTCCTCCCACACCTGAGTTTTTGCCTCAGCGACCAGTACAGCTGCACACCACTTGGCCTGCCAGCACCAATTCGCTGCTTCAGGAGACCCACATGCCAACCCTCTAGACCTCCAACTTCACCCTGACACCTTGCCACTGCAGCTAACTGCCACTACCTTACAGTCATAGCTCACCAAAGTTGCCGTGACAGTGGCAGTGCCCATTCAGACTCAATGTCCCCTCAGCCCTTGGGGACATGGTTGAAGCTCTGCCAAATGTGTGAGTTGAAGATCAACATGTTGGATACTTCTCCCAGGCATTCCCGGCAGACCTGCACTATTTGTTTGGGCGTACTATAGGTCAGCATGACAGCTTCCCTGTCACCTGATACAACTCACAATCAGGTAGTGGTTTTTTGACAGCTCCACACCTCTCTTTAC
>JAPSES010078754.1:0-27595 GCA_029822895.1 Maxillicosta whitleyi | reverse complement strand
TGGTGTAACTTGTTTAGACATCCTGTTTTATTGTGAAAAGCCTAACCGGAAGTGCCGGATGTTCTGTGTGCTAGCTTTTTCTTTGATATTGGCTTTGAGTTAGCGGACGCAAAATAAATACTATCCAGTTGCTCTACATTGTGTCGCTGAATCTATACGCCCAATAACACGACAGTGTGGTCTGGTGCAAATGCGCACCAGATGCTATTATGAGGAAACATAAACCATTTACGCCTTTGGTCAATAAAAAGGTCCTTTTTTTCGTCACTGGCGCATTGTTGAAAAGCTATTTTAGAGGCATACAACGCGTTGAACCCTGATGTACCTGCTGCTGCGCCAGAGAGGCGAGCTGAACTGGCAGAAAAGTTGCAATATAGCCTGTATAGTGCAAGGGGGTGAGACGGATTGAGCGCCTGAAAACTCAAGAAAATTTGCCAGCCCCCCCAAAAGGGGGTGTAAAATTTAATGTTCTGGAGGTTCTTTTTTGATATGATCAAAATTGGCTCAATGGCGCCACTCGCAGGTTCATTTTTTGGGGCTTGCCCATTGACAAATTTTCACATGCAGACATTGCCTTGGGTGGCAAGATGCATCTTGTCAAGACGCACAGAAAAGTCTCTTGTGGACCCAGTCAAAGGTGAAGCGTACAGTGTGCAGTTCCATCCGAAGTTGTCATTTAGGCCTTTTTTCAGCCAATTTCAGGGGTTATATTTGCACAAATTCCATCAAGGTTTTTCATCCTATCGACACCACCTTTGGCCTGTGTGTTCTTTTTTTTTTCCACTTTATTTATTGAACATTTTATAACAAAAAAAAAACTAACATGTAGCATATAATTGAACAGCATGTCAAAGATTTTCAGTCAGCTACATGTTAGCAAAACTCCACCCCCCATCCCAACCCTAGGGCCAGACAGACACCCACACTTGTGCGCACACACACACACACACACACACACACACACACACACACACACACACACACAAAAAAAAGGGGGGGGGGGGGAATAAAATTATTAAATTTAGTAGGTAAGTTAAACATTTATAGATATGCATGTATAGAAGTAGATGAATAATTAAATAAAAATAACTAAATAAGTAACAAATAGAAATAAAATAAAATACAATAATAAAACTACATTTGAAAGATTTTACTCATCCTCAGGACAAAAGGAAATATTAAAAGAGGAGATGTATTGTGTCAGGGGATCCCATATGTCATGGTACTTTTTCATTGAGCCAATTATTGTAAACCTCAGTTTTTCCAACTTTAGGTTGTACAATACCTCTTGAATCCAGCAAACTTTTGAGGGGGGGTGGGGAAGCTTCCACTTGAGCAAGATCAGCTTACGGGCAAGGAGAGTGGTGAATGATAAGGCCCGTTTAGGTGATCTTGGCAAACCAGCATCAGGGGGGATACCAAATATGGCAGATAGGGGATTTGAGGCAATGGAAGAGCCATAGGCCCTACTCAAAATGTCAAAAATATATGCCCAGTATTGGGTTAACTTAGAGCATGACCAAAACATATGTGCATGGTTCGCTGGGGACATGTTACACCTATTACATAGATCGTTGATAGAAGGGAAGATTTTTGACAGCCTGGCGTTAGTAAGATGGGCTCTGAAAAAAACCTTACCTGGCGTGTGTGTTCTTAAGGCCTAGATGATGCTTAGTTCTGAAAATGGTGAGTTTTCACTGCACGGTGTGCAGCCGCGAATTGCGGCAATTTTCCATGAAACTTTGACGCGCTATATAACTGTGCCAAAAATAACCCAATCTTCACCAAAACTGGTGTACTCACCACCTCCACTGCTACACACAGTTAAGTTTTGCATCAAATATCCACTGACTTTTTTCACTGGTGCACATTTGAGCTGTCCCATGTTCCAACGCGCGCCCTTCCCGACGTGCACCGTTTCACGAGGGCCTGTTCAAGGCCACTTGCGGCTTTAATTAAGTTTGTATTCATAAAACCACAATAGATCACACCTGTAAATATACAGTCCAGTCAGATAAAATGTCTACAGCTTTGGTTGGCATTCATGCAGGCCTGCATCTTCTGGAAAAAGTATTCTCTGATTTATTTGGGCTGTTTACTTTAAGCAAATTGCACATGCCTTAGTCCGTGCTGAATGCAGAATCAGAATGCAGTATCAATGTTTTACAAAGCAGTGCAGGGAAGAAGTTGTTTTGATGGAACGTGGTGTTGGGTAACAAAATCCCTGCAAAAGAAAACACCTTCACAAAGACACAAATGTTTATGGCAACCTACTTTATGGCACTGTTGTTCTTTAACCTAATGAGAGACTGAAATTGTCAACATACGTAGATAGCCAACAGTAGGACACTATTAGATGTATTTTTTTTATATATATATAATTATATGTACTTGCTACTGTGTTCAGCTCATACATTTGCATTTACAGTGGTTTATTTTATAACCTGAAAGCATATTATCATCTTCATGTCCTTAATCATTAATCCTAGTCTCACTGGTAATTTAGACTTTACACCATAAATATAATGTTGTTTTATTGGTATGTTTGGATAGTACATTTATAGCCAAATACCTCAATAACTGAACCACCTTTCTCACTGTATTTAATAAATAAAATAAAAGTATAATCAATCCCACAGCTGGTCGTCAAAAGTACTAAAGACTGGGAACCCATCTAAACACAAAGAAATAAAATAAATAAATGACTCTGTGCTTTTCCTTTGCTCTGATTTCTTTGTTAAACCAATTACACTCTGTTCAGCCACAAAGCCCTAGTGGCTGAACACATCAACCCATATGGCTAATGTCTTTTTGTGTTTGCACATTTCTACCTGCAGAGTCTCGAAGGATTCTGCTTCCTGTAGTTCTGCATCACATCCATCTCCATCTGAGGCAGCAGAAAGAGCTGCTCATCTGCTCTGGAATACTCAGCTCTATATTCTCCATAATAAAGACGAGCTCACTGGTAACACTCAAACAAGCATTATATAGAAACATATGAAATACACAGTATATACAATATGCATGTCTTTGCACTGTTGGGAATATCTCTATTACTGCTGGAAATAATTCCTGTCCTGTATCTCTGAATTTCTCTGAGGAAAAACAAGGTAGGATGATTAACAACATAAACAATGATGTTTAACACACGCCACTACTTTTAAAATCTTCAATACTTTAAATTTTCAGTAATGCAGAACACAGTTATATGGAAAAATGAGCTAAGTCACTATTCTGATACATTCTAGATGGTACATTTGCATGATATTTCACCATCTGTAATTGGATAACATACCTTTGTACTTGTTTTAACTTTGCTTGATTGATGAGAAAGCATGACAGCTATTAAAACAATATGGATTAACAAACAACATTTATGGTTAGAATCACACATATGTAGGAAAAAAATCATGGATGTGTCATGTCATCTGATACAGTCAGTGTAGCTGGATGAACTCATGCAGCGTCAGTTATTTACAGTGGGTCAAACTGATGTTGTAAATCACAAATGTCAAACATGTGGTGAAATTCCAAAAATGACACTGCAGATATTAACAATCAAAGATGTTCAAATAATTTTAGGTTAATTCAATCTAAAGTGGATCAGACCAGTAAAATACTATCATAGTAACCTATAAATAATGAAAACAGCAAATTTTTGTTTCCGTTTTAGTGTAAAAAAAAAAAAAAAATTACACAAAAATGTTTATATTTACAGACTAGCCTTTTATTTAGCCAGTTATTTCATGTTTTATGTATTTGTAGACTGTGATCTCTAAGTTTATGTTATGTATTATGTTTGAGTACAGTTCACAGATATAAACAATTTCATCACGGAATTAAAATTTGTTCACTCAAAAGTTATCCTATTATTTATATTATTTCAGTGGTCTGGCCCACTTTATACCATATTAGGCTGTTTGTGGCCCCTGAACTAAAATGAGTTTGACACTGCAGTTGTATAAATGATTAGACAGTAGAAGAATTACTAAATGTGACATGCCTGAACAACTGCAAAGCTCCATTAGTGTTTCAGGTACAAATTACAGAACAGCTGGAGTAACGGACAAGGTTTTAGATCTTCAAAACCCGTAGGAATCATTATCTTTTTACAGTATCTTCTTGAATACTTTTTACCGTTTTTTTTCTTCTCTTCATTTCCTTTCTCTTCCTGCAGGACACCTCAGTGCAGGAGGAGGTGGAGATGATGGTCGAGTCCTTATTGGATGTTCTCCTGCAGACCCTACTGTCAATAATGAGCAAGAGTCAATCGCAGGAGGCGGTAAGGGGTCAACGCTGTCCGCAGTGCACCGCGGAGATCACTGTTAGTAACTAACAATATGACTACTACTATCACTACTTCACCTCCTGCCGCCCATCATTTTTTATTTATCCACAAATCCTTGGATTGGGCAGTATTTACTCATTATAGTTTAAGTGTTACAGTATTGTTTTGGATATACTGTAAGTTAATGCTTAAAATCTTACACGTAAATTAACAGATACTTACAAAAGTGTAGTATCAAAATACGTTAAATAAATTTTAAAAAAGGCTAATTTTGGTCAAAAAAACACTGACAAACAGTTTTTGTTTTGGATGTGAAAACTTAGTTTATCAGAGTTAATAAAATGTGTGAAATAATGTGACTCTCAATACAGTAGTCCTTTGGTTCATACTGCCCATTCTTACTCCATCTGATCCTTGACATCTTGTTACATTTTGTTGGCTTTATTGCTACACACTTTTCACTTCTTCGACCTGCACATCCTTTTCTCTGTTTGCATGTTTGCATGCCTTAAATAATTCTTATTAAACGTCTTCTGATCATATCTTTATCTTTATTCCATTCATTTCTGCAGTAAAAGATTTGATTGTACATAGTTTTATTATTCAGAAATGAGGTGTAATTCAGTCTTTTAATATAGATGCTCTTCAATCTAAATGAATATTACACATTCATCTTCCTTCACACATTTCAGTCTTTGGTTCGATCCCAATCCAGTTCCTAAAAATTGCCCCGTCCATGTAATCTCCGTACACATGCCCTCACTTTAATTTAGTTACAGCTGTATGGAGAGAATTTTGTTCCTTTATTCATCAACCAAAAAGAATGAATTAGCTAGTTGCTAATTTGATAGATGAAAAGAATAGATTTGCAACCAAAAAAGAGATTTGAGAGCAAAAAAAACAATTAGTGGCAATAAAAAAAAATCACCTTGCTTATAGTTCAGTGCTCTTTGCCTATGAGTTAAAAAAAATTTACTTCAGACTTTAAAAGTTTTGCTTGACACTCACTCCTCTTTGTTTGCAACTTCAAAAGTTTTGCTTACAAATTTCACTGCACTTCATCGGAGGGGCCTACGCCGAAGGATGAGAGAAGAGTTTCTATTGGTTGTCACGACCGCACAGGAGACCCAGATGCAGAGACTCAGTTTATTTTACAAAGTAACAACAAAAATACAATCTCAAATAGTGGAAGTCTGCGTCCTTTGTCCGGATCACCAAACGAATGTCCTTGCTCTCGTTAAAGAGCGCCTTCTGCTAAAAAACACTTTGAGTAGCTCTTTTTACAATGTGGTGGGTCACAACAAGCAGTATATGTACACAGCACCCCAAGCCGTGAAATTCAACCTAAATGGGTTTATTTGTCATCGAAAGGTTAACCTACAGACAAACGAGCGGATCAGAGCAGGCCAAACTTATCAACGTCACAATGTCATAAGCCTCGCCCAGAGCCGTGTATGGTACACCCACGGGCTCATCCCAGAGGAAGAACTGCGGACAGAAGCTAGGTGATGCATTAGCATACCATTCGGTTACACTCTTCGACAAACTAATTGGAATTGGCTGAGTTCGCCTTCATCTTCATCCTCGTCTGATTCAGGGTCATAGATGTATGGTAGTATCTCCGAAGACATTTTATTAAATCCACAAACTTTACGGACTTTCCATCAACAGATTGCTGCGGGTCGACCATCACTCAGCTGGGCATTTCCTTTCCTCTTCCTGTTTTTTTAACCCCTCCTTGTTTAAACCAATCAAAGGTGCCTTATTAATGCATCATGAATATTCACGAGGGACACTGGAAAAGCCAGTCGTTCAACCATAGACCCTCTTCTAGCTTACAGAAAACAGCTTCAAGCAAGAGAAATCGGACGCACAATGCATTCAACCATAGTGGTGACACAGCAGTATGAATTTAAAAAATGATAGACGTTGACCTTTAAGTCTCTGGCTTAACACAAAAACAAACAGAGCTTTAAAGAATGAAGCAAAGTACAACTCAAAGTATCAACAGAAAGAAGATAAATACCATAGACCCAAAGCGCGGTCAAAACCATGAAATCAGACAGAGAAGGGCGAAGGTACCATGGGGGAGAAGCTGATCCAAATCTGAAGGCAGTCTGAGGTCCATGGTTCACAGGCAGGGTTCAGGTAGAGGCGAAGTCGTTATCTGGGTTCGTACACAGAAGTCAAAACAGATAGGTCGCTGGATTGTCACACAGAGGAATGCTGGGACGCACTGGCAACGAGACAAACAACTGACAGGACTTATATACACGGGGAATTAGGGATAACGAGGAACAGGTATGAGGAGGGTTCAGGTAATCATGACACAGAGGAAAACAAGAAGTAAAGACCAGACATGACACATGAGGAAGGATTTACCAAAATAAAACAGGAAGACAAGACAACCACGAGACAGAACATGACATTGGTGAGTTTGACCTGGCTCCAGCGCAGTGCCGACTACAGGGTTATAATGTCCTGCTGCCCATGAAGTGCAGTGAAATTTGCAAGCAAAACTGCCACTAATTGTTTTTTGCTCTCAAATCCCTTTTTTGGTTGCAAATCTGTTATTTTTAATTAATCATTGATTCTTTTTGGTTGATGAATAAAGGAACAAAATTCTTTCCATACAACCTCCAATTTGATAAACATTGCATTAGCGTCTTAAAGAGGTGTATCATAACAGAGAGTTGACACATAAGCCACTTTTACACAGAGATCCTGGAAAAAAGGCGAGATGGTGATCCCACTTTTTTTCCACTACTGACTGATTTCCACAGCCACAGTAACAGAGGTAAGTATCCACAGTAACAGAGGTGAGACAGGCAGACTCTGCATTTCAGAATGAAATGGCCGATGACACAGGCCTCATTTTTAAATCCCAGGCATGGGACAGACAGTTGAGTCATCTGCATGGATTCGGCCCACTGTGGCGCTGACAAGAACTGATACACAAAACCCAATAGCAGACCAGGACCACAGAATCAGTTAAACAGTTTATTTTGTACAAAGAGTCATAGTACTGAATATTTAGCTCTGGTAGAAAAACACAGTTCAGGACACTGGAGCTCAAACAGTCCAGATAGGATACGGGGAAACCCAGACAGGGAACAGGCTGAATCGTAGTCCAAGGACGGGCGGAGGTCGAAGGGAGGAGGAGGGCAGGTAGGTAGACGGGAGAACAGGCGAGGGTCAATACCGTGAAGCAATCCGATGGAGGGTTTGTTCGAGCTGGTGTCATTCCAGGCAGGGGTCGATAAGGCGGGCAGCAGGCAGAGTCGGGTCCAAAAACCAAAGCAGAGGTCAAAAGCACAAGACAGAAACAGGAGAATCGCTGGAGAGTAACTAGAATAGTTTACAATCTGGCAAGGAACTGGTGACTGAAGCTGGGTATATATAGAGGCCACCTGATTGGGAACAGCTGTCCCAATCAAGTGGCCGTGATCAGAAATTAGGTCAGTAGGTCATGAGTGCAGGCATACAGGAAAAACAACAAACAGAAAACTATGATCACTACAGGCGCCATCTGACATCTGTTTTGTGCATGCCCAGGATTGTGCCTGGCACGGCCGTAGAATCATGCCAGTGCCTCCACACTTGTCATCCACTGTGCCTCCACTGTCCATCACACGTTAGTTGTGGAATGAGAGGTGGTCTTTTTACATAGCGTTCCAGAGTCACGATCCCACCATTATCGTGGCTCTGTCACTACCTCCAGAGGCATTGCAAAGTCACAACAAAGGTGGGACCAAATGATCCCATTTTTTCATTTACACAGACGTCGTTCCAGAATAAAGATAACATATTCCTGCAAAAGAAGTGTTGTGTAGGAGGGGCTTTACAGATTGGGAAAGAGCCTTTTCTGTTCAACTGTCATGAACTGATTAAGTCACTTCTAACTTCTTCCATGGGATTGGCTCACATGTCTATCCACGACTTTGGCAGGGGGAGTATGTGTCCTGCCTCCTATCACTCCTCCGTCAGATGACAGATATCCACTTTCAACACCTGATGGAAAACTTTCAGAGCAAAGAAGAGCTCAAGGTATAAACTAATGTCCTGTGTGCTGCCACAAAGACAGAAAAACAGATTATATGTTATTACTCATTTCCAACACATAATGTCTGGATATTGTTTGAGAGACACTCACCTCTGATCTCTTCTCTGTCTTTAGGAGTTTCTGCTGAAGATCTTGTGTGTGTTTAGGAATCTGATGAAGCTGAGTATTTTCCCACGTGACTGGAACATCATGAGGCTTTTGACCAGCAAGTAAGACACACCACACAAACAACCATATGTGGTTAAAAAAAAGGGGGAATAAAAGTATGCATACAGTACTTACACTAAAAAACTTGCACGTACAATATTTGACTGCACCATCTTCAGTTTTGATTACAGGAGACATTCACTGTGATGTTTTTTGTTGTTGTTGTTTGTTTGTTTTGTTTTTTTTAACCACATAATGTTTACATAGTGCCACAATAAGGTTCATAATATTTTTCCATCCATAGTTACATAAATTTTTTGATTGTTGATGCACAATCGAACCGCTGCATCAAGTCTTCATTGCATCCTAAATTAGAGTCAGGACTTTATGGAGGCTAAACCATGTGTGATGTCTCATTGTCCCTAAACCATTCTGTCCCAAACCTGATGATCATGATCAGTCCTGGCATTTTCCATTCTTTTAGACGTTAAAGACATGAAAGGACACTTACTGCAGTTAGACTGCTGTACTGACCCATGGAAGGATCGGAACTATTTGTGCAGTTAAATCCACTGAATATCTCTTGGAATTAAAAGCAAAGGTGGTGCCATCAAATATTGCTGACTTGATTGAGTGATTGATATTTAAATCAGGTAAGGAACAAAGACCACCTGGCCTGACGGGAGTTTAGTCTCTTAGCAGAACGTATGTATTCTAAGTTTTTGTGATCCATCCAAATCAGAAAGGATGTCTTGGTCCCTTCCAGCCAGTGATTTATTGATTGGTTGAAATTTATTGTCATTGCACATATAACATAAACATATTTCAGAGCAACGAAATCACATTCCAGTTACAACTGATCAAGGTAAACGTTAAAACACAGACAAACATGGGAATACAGATACAGTTGTACTGACAAGTCAGCATTGTCAGCGCTCTGCAAAAATAATGCAGAATGAAGTAAACAAATGGAGACATAAGGGAATTGAGGTGAGAGAAAAAAGACAAATTGCACTCTATAGAGTAACTCTACAGGGTGTAATTTATGAAAAAAAAAACATGCCTCTGCATGAAGCACAAAGAAAACAGTTACACACAGGACCAAAAGCACATGTGGGTTGTGAGGATGGGTAAAGGGATGTGACACGGCCATGTACAGGGGTGGTACACCGCAGCTACTCGGGTGCAGCACTCACAAATTCAGTATTCCACACAGCCTTTCAAATCCCGAATTTGAAAGGCTGTGTGTGTATGTCCAGGCACCCCCCCCCCCTCCCCCCCAGTCCAACAGTGTCAGGTGATTATCAGTTCAGAGGAGAGACAGAGATAACCTTTTGTTTACATTCCATCCAGGAGAGATAGAGAGGCGCCATCCTTGGAGAAAGAACACAATAAGTCAAAGAGAATCAACATTTATGATAGCCCTGCCGCCATTTCATTTCTGTGTGGGTGGGGGCCCCGCTTTACCCAGTTCAAATCCCGAATTTAATCCAAAAATGAGAACCTCCAATTTAATTTTAAAGCAGCTTTTCCATCTGAGCCCCAACTTTCACCAAGTTGACATCCGTTTACCTGTTGAGTTCTAGAACCAAGTCCATTTTTCGGTTCAGCTCTGTCAGCACAAAAGTCTGAGTGTTGAAAGCTCTGGCCACACCCTCAGTTTTCCCATCTAACAGCATCACATGCTCCCGCAGAGCTGCCAGATCCTCCTTAATTTTGCGATACCCCAAAAAACCACCAGCTCCAGTCAGCAGGAATCCAAGAATCACGAAGCCAAATATGTAGATGTCTTCTACATCTTCAACAGCCAATTGTGAGATACAGACAGATCTCCATGTCGACCATGAGTCCATCGTGTAATCAATTGCATTTAGAGACCAGCCGATCAAATCCATTTTGCCCATTCGTCTGGAGTGTGAAGAGAAGTTAAATCAGGGAAAACATGAGACAACAGCAAGCAGGTGAGATAGTAAGGGAGCAAGTGAAAGAGCAGTGAGGAGAGCCAGAAGAGAGTGATGCCATTCCTCCAGTGCCAGCTTAACAGCAAGCAGCTCTCTATTACCAATATCATAGTTCATCTAAGCCCTGGACATTCTTCTAGAAAAGAAAGCACATGGATTAATTTTCATTGTCTTTCTTTGCTCGAGACAACAATGCTCCTACCCCCACATCAGAAGCATCCACTTCCACTATGAACTGCCTCTCGGGATCCGGTGCATGAAAAATGTGGGCGGAGCTAAAGCTGTTCTTTAATTTCCTGAAGACTTCTTTGGCCACTGCAGACCACTGGAAGGGAACATTTAAAGGGGCCGCTACTGAGCTGTAATCTCAGATAAACCTTCTATAAAACTGGCAAAACCCAAAAACCTTTGTAGCTGCTTAGGGTCGGTCTTAACAGGCCAATCAGAGACAGCAGAGACTTTTGCGGAGTCCATCTCTAGGCTATTCCGTCCAATGACATAACCCAGGAAGGAGACAGTGGATGCATGAAACTCACATTTTTCTGAATTGATGAATAGGGAGTTCTCCAACAGGCGTTTAAGGACCATCTGGACATGGTGAGCATGTTCCTGTAGAGAACTGGAGAAAATTAGGATGTTGTCCATTACAGGGTGATTCTTTTCTCCAGGTACGAATATGGTGATCCAGTTAGGTGGCAGGCTCAATAATGCCATTTAAATCTGTGGGGATATCAAAGGGCACAAGCTGAAATTTGACCTGGGGGGATAAGCCCGCCAGAAATACTGTATAAGGCAGGTGTGTTCCAAGAGCTGAGCCTAGCCTTGCTGTGGAACTCAATAGCATAATCTGCTACCATTCGATTACCCTGATGAACCCCTAAAAGTCCTCAGAAGTCCTTGGGTTAATGCATCCAAACACTTTGTGGAGCTCCTGGGAGAAGGCTTGGAACAAAGCACAAGCTTCTGTACCCCTATCCCACTCCGCTGTGCCCCATAACCAGGCATGACCAGTTAGATGATTTATCACATATGCCACCTTGGCTGCCTCCGTGGCAAAATGTGCAAGGCTGCAGAGAAAACAGGATGGAACAATTAGTAATGAAAGGATTGCAGTTAACTGGGTGTCCATTATAACGCTCTGTTATCACAGGTTGAGGATGAACCAAGACATTAGGCCGTTCCGCAGCCGCTGGAGTTGGCACAGCCGCTTGTCTGAGCAGCCTGGCTATCTGTTGTACCTCAGCTGCTATTGCAGATACACATTGCTCAACCTGGTTCATGCGGGCCTCCAAGACTGGTTGGTCTTCTGGGTTCATTCTGGCCAGAATGTACTGACACAAACCAAACAGAGAACCCAAATGCAGACCAGGACAGTTAAATAAGTCTTTTATTGTTCAGTGAACAATAACACAGTTCGAACGGGAAACAGGCTTGGGGCCTGGTCAACGACAGAAGGCAGGTCAATCACCAGGGCAGGCACAGAAGTACGTCAAAACAGGCAGGGGTCAAACCAAAACAGACTGACCAATGTCGCTGGAAGGTTAAGCACAAGCAATAACGTTCTGGCAGAGGAGCAGAGGGAGCAGAGGGAGCAAAAGTCATATATAGCTTCTACTTGATGAGGCACACCTGCACCTCATCAAGTGACAGGGAAAGACAAAAGGTCAAAGGTGAAGCAGTGACACAAAGCAGACACAGAGGTGGGGGAGGGAGAGAAAAAAAAACACTGTTTATATAATCGCATTGTTCTTTTTTATACACTTTTTTTCCAGTTGGAGTATGTTACAATGTATACAATGACTTTGTGTTTCTCTTGTATGTATTACTCCATATTTCCACACAGTAGCTGATATATGGCAATATAAGTATGCAATACACTATTGGCATTTTTGAAACTTTGTCTCATCTCTCCAACATCACATCTCACTCAATTGATATGTGTCCAAAAAAGATTGGCCACAGACTCAGAATGAACTTGTTGTTGTTACCTGTTGTAAAGTACCGGTAAGGGTTTTTATTGTGTTTCTTTTCTACAGTATCATCCTGACCACAGCTCAGTACCTTTCTCCTGCTCTGCACAAGAACTTCACAGAAGCTGACTTTGACTTTAAGGTACACTCACACATACATGCACATACACTGGTAATTGAGCTTATCATCACTAAATAATGTGTTTTTCTGTCCAGTGATTCCCTTTTCTTATTGTTGTTTATAGGCTGTCTTATGAAATAATATTCAGTTCAGTTTTTATTAAGATCAAACAGTCAGATAGATATATAAACAATGACATATAACAATACACTTTCATGTACTTCTAAATACCCCATTTAAAACTCACCTTTGTCTTTATTCCATAAGAAAGCATACTGTGATATACACTAATTCTTTGACTGGAATCTGTATGATATCTGTAAGTGTTTTGTATTAATTAAAAGCTTTAAAGGCCTGTTTACAGTCATTGCTACTTGACTGAACATTATTTATTTATATGTGTGTGATTAAGTGCTTTAATTCTGTCTGTTTGATTGTTTATTGCTTGCACTAACGATGCTGAAACTGTAAATAACAAAAAATGATAAGAAGGTTAAATATATACAAAGAAAACACACAAAAAGAAAACACAGAAGAATCCAGGAGTCAACAGGGCTCATCTCTGGCCATTTAATAATCTGACTGCACTGGGAACAAATATGTATTCATAACAGTGACTTCTAGTGTGTGAACCTGAAGTAGGGCAGTGAACTATGGGTAAAGATCATGATCATTGTCTGAAAACACAGTTTGAACATGAAGTTAAAAATGTTTGTCAAATATATATTTTCTTCTCACTCTTCCTGATAATGCCACTGACTATTTTTGTATTTCAGACTGACTAGTTTGTTAGCTTGTCCATCTATCCCATTTTCTCAGTGTATTCAGTACTAAGAAAACAGTCTGGAATTCGGCCAGTTGCTGTGAAATATGTACAATTTATTCTATACCGAACCAATCACAAATCGGGGGGGGGGGTGTTTCAGATTACAGAATTTCAGATTACACCATATATTCTTACATTTCTAAGACAAAAGCATCATGTCCATCTTATTTGTGACTAGTTTACTCAGCATCTGTTAGTCTCGCCTTCATATTTTTATTCAAACAATGTGATTCCAGAAAGATGTCTCATTGACAAAGACAGATTATTATAAATTATAGAAAGTCCATCAAAGTCCTATTTACAGGAAATGATCCCTGATCCTCTCTGGTTACCTTGACCTCCTCACACCACCCCAAGATATCCACCTTAAAAGGCTCAAAAGCATCTACCGAGTTTAAGAAGTGTTGAACCACTAAACCCGTCAATACACAGAAATAATTCAGGTAAAATGCATTTTCTCAGCATTCCAGCAGCAGCAGACATCTTTTTTAGATCTAGGTCATAGCACAGTCAAAACAATGCAGAGTGCCCAAAGTGCAGAACAAAGTTGTAAATACAAATACAAGAAACAAGTAAAATAAGAATAAATAGATTGACTAAAACTAATCAAACATATACATAATAATAGATAATAGAGAGATAAATCCATCATCTTTGTGATGAACATGGAAACATCATCTTCTGCTACACTTGTTTATGTATTTTGACAAATGACAATGGTTGTAGATGCTTGTTTTTGTGTAAGAATTAATGATATACTTTGCTGAAAAAGTGATTTTTCCTTAATTTTTCAATTTTTTGTTTTTATATAAGTGTTTTTATAAACACGTACATGTTGAGTAAGTTAAATATATTAAAATATGTGATTTTCACTGAAAAAATGTAAATAAATGTTGATGAATCACTTGCTAATGTTTAAAAGTAGAGAACAAATAATAATTATATATATAAATAATTGAAAATAATTTGGAACTCACCACAAAAAACTTCTGGGTGTTTATGAGTTAATATATTGTTTGGTCGATAACATGCACTCACAACTGTGAATATAACAGTGAATGTTTTTTTTATATGTACATGTCAGCTCTCTGATGAACTAGCGACACATCTAGCGTGTATCTATGCCACCTTCACCCATAAGTGCCAGGATGGGCTTCAGCATCCTCATAACACTCTGAAGGATTAAGCAGTTCATTAAAAAAAGAATGAATGATCACTGATTATGTCAATGTAGTATCATTGTTCTATATTCACATTCAGTGAGGAAAAAGCTTCAAGCGCTCTCTGAACCAGACAGCAGTGAACTCTGTGTATCAAAAGGAAGATTGTTTTGTTGTTAGGGTTTGCTGCCAGGAGTGAAAACAATAGATCATCATGAATCAGTAGAACTTTTATGATCCTTCTAAACTAATTTTCTCACATAAAAAATGTACAGAGGGTAAGAAGACTTTACTGACACTGATACTGATTACTTTATTCTTTTTTGTGTGATCAGGTGTGGAACTCCTACTTCAGTCTGGCAGTGCTCTACATTAACCAGCCCAGTTTACAGCTGGAAAACCTGAGTCCTGCAAAGAGGAAGAAAGTCCTAGACAAGTAAGGAAAAATTCACAAATGAGGGTGGATATTCTTGGTAGTTTGCTAAGAAAGAACACATCTAAACCAAGGTGGGGGATTCCTACTTAATGAAATGTTCAGCATCAAATGCTTCATTTCCTGCACTTCTGGTTATTTTTAATGCACTGCTCATGTATGCCTGTATCAGTTTACTCGGTATATATAAAAAGGAAAATACAAAAATCAGTATGCATCTAATATCTACTCACATGATTTACATTTATAATCCTCTGGACTTTGTAACAGTTCACATTTACTTCAGTGGGATTTTGCCATTCAAAGCATCACACATATTTGTGTTTTAAGATTTTAGTAAAACTGAAGGTGACTGAAAATTAGAATCAGCCAATATCACATTATGGCAATTGTGAGGAGAAGTGTCTGTAATTTTAGTGTGCCCCTTCAGACAAGAAAAATCACAGTTCATCATAAAGACAATAATGTATCAGCCACTTTAGTGTGGAAACAACTGAGTGCACTGCATCTCTATCTGTACATGATACTTGTCACCAACATCAAAACACTTGTTACCTCATCGATTTCCACTCGGTATTCAAGAAAAGTATTAAAAGAAGGGAAATTCCCTACAAGTCTGGTCATATTTAGGTTGCAGACCTCCCTTCACCTGACTTTGTTTGGTGTGTGGTTTTGCTCTTTATATATTTTCACAGTCTGATACTTGATCAGGTAAAATGATATTTTGTACTGTATGTGTAAGTTATTGTATATTTCAAATGGGACTAAAAATGGATTATCTGACACTACGAGGCAGAACCAGATGAGATGAGATTTTATTTCTCTGGAAAAAAATATGAAATACATCTTTCTAGACCTTTTAAAGCCGTTAACTGTCTTGAAGACAGCTATGTTTGCCAGAAAGTTTGAATGACTTCATAATTCATTGTTATATTTTAAAATAAGACCTAATGCTGAAGAGAAAACACAAAATTGTGATTAACAGTGTTAAAAAGTAGTTTTCAGAAATAAAATCCACTGCATCCTCTTGAAATGTATGCCCAGTCATACACATTAATTTCCTCTTTCTCTCTCACATTCACACACAGTAATACCTGTTTGCACAGATCTGCATTCATGTCTGCTACACACTCACACACACACACACACACACACACACATACACACACACACACACACACACACTCATTCAGACACATTTTCATTCCTATAATTGTTGTCCTTACTCTGTGTATCATCCAAAGCTAAAAAATCTCAGAGTATGAAGTTAAAAGAGCCTATTTCTCTCTTTGAAGTGTTGTACCACCACAAACTTGGCAACCTACTTCAAGAATCCTACAGGAACAATTTTTTACTGTAGGAAAAGTTCATTGCCTTTTCTAACAGGCCTTTTCCACCAAGCAATCCTAGGAACAAGGAGGCCCCAGACACTAAACTCAGGGACTATGCTTCAGGCACTAAAAGTTTTTTCCACATTCCTCTGGGCCTTTTTTTTGTCAGTATTCCCCTCGATGTGCACTCTGTAAGTCACCATCTCTATACTGAATTGATCTCACATATGTGGACATGCCTGTTTTTGCTTGTTTTGTTTTTTTTGCAGGTGAACTGGATAACAAGGCAAAATGAGAATCCCCAAAGGCTCACCTGATTGTTAGAGGAGCTGCTGTCAGTGTGTTGGCTGACATTGCACTTGTGATTTCAGTTTGGGCTTATTGCATTATGATCTTATTTTTATTACAGGGTCGAAACGGACCCTAACAACACACATGGTCATAATTTGAACCAGAGTATGTCATAATTTAGTGAAAAAATGTTTTTAATTATTTTGTTGAAATAGAGGTTCCTGGCAAAGTCAAAAAAGCTTTCATGCAATACACAAATTTTATGTGGTTCATTTATGCATTTAAAACCTAAAATGAGTTGGTGCCATTGACACAATGAATGATATTGCTGTATTTGTTATAAAAGAATTTGTCAAATTTGACCTGAGATCACTGATCCTCCACAGGATTGCTGTTTACTTAAGTGCTTACTCTACAGCAGCATTACACCATGATTAAGTTTTTGCACATTCACTGCTGGAATGAATGATAACTTCATGTTTGATTCACACTTTTGCATTATGAGTCTTCTACCTGGAATCAGAGGTTCTCATTCAGAGAAGTGATGAGAAAACACTATGGATCTGCTTTGATATTAGTTTCATGTTTGATGATCACTTTCTCATACAGGCTTTTTGTGGGCTTTTTAATATTTTTCAGTCCTATAACTTGTATTGTGCAGACTGGCTTATTTCTATTTCAGTTGCAGTTTCTGTTTATAAAAAAATCATGCCGTAACATAAGAAAGGAACAGGGTGCTTCTATGAAACTGGTCTCTGGAGGATGTGGGGCTAAAAATACAAACCAGAAGTAAACTAATGTTATGAAGCAAGTTTGGAAATACTTTGGGTCTGTTTAAAAAAAAAAAAATTACTGAAATAAGACAAACTAATTTTCAGATGAAACACATTTTTATATTATTGTTATCCAAAAATATGCATGTAACATGTTAAAAAAAAAAAAAAAAAAAAAAGACACAAATATTACATGCTACAAATTTTCGAATATCTCTTTATTCTCTCACAGGTACATTTTGGGATCAAACTAATTATGCACGGGAGAGTATTTTACAAAAATGACTGCTGTTGCAAAATCACTTGTGATTTATGTGTGTTTTAAGGGGCAGGTTCCAGATGTAACGCAAGTAGACATGATGGGTTACATACAAAACCTGGAGTGAGACTGAGATCCATGAAAAACCTGCAAGTCTGGATTGGAAAAAAAACCCAGGATCATCAAATTTAACACAGTGTCTTTTTTTGTATACTGGTATATAAGACCATTTGAAGCCATGTTTTCCAGATGAAATGCCCTAACACCTAGGTAGCTTTTCCTGTCCTAATTTTGGTCCTAAAATCTTTTTAAAAATTAATTTTGGGATGGGTCAGAGTAAGACTATATATATATATATTGTGGTGAAGTAGTAAAGGAAACAGAGTTTTCTCTTTCGAAGGAGCTTTTATTTTGACAAGCCTGTTTTCAAACCAGGAAACCCATCTTGTCCACTACATAGAACACATACTGCCCAAACCAGAGCCAACCAGCACCCGTCAGCCTGGCTCATGGTTCCTTCCCACACACACACACACACACACACACACACACTCAATAAATAATCACAAAATAACTAAAACATGACAAAACTAGATGATTACATTAATAACACATAGCATAAAAACGAGACACTAACATGAACCCCCAGCATGCCTTGCAGCATGCTGCCACTTCCTGGTACACAGCAATGCCAGGGTCATTACTAGGTCATAATTTGGTACATCCTGGGGGAAAATAAGTCGAAATACGTCTTTTTTTTTATTATTGGGTCTAAAACAGCTGCCAGCAAGTGCCAGGTACCAAATGAACCCAGTTTCATAGAGGCACCCATCTACAAAACTCTTTAAATGGAATCTGTTCCTAGTGTATTTAGATATCAAGTATTTTGACTAATGTTTGGAATGCTGCAGGTACGGTGACATGAGAGTGATGATGACCTATGAACTGTTCAGCATGTGGCAGAACCTGGGTAAGGCTTTCTCCACACCTGTTCACATCTAGAACTTCAGCTTAGTCTATTGTAGTAAACTGTAACGCTGCATGTTAATCTCATACACTCATTCATCTGGTTGTCAAACACTGATAAATGTGTGCTGGTTTTAGGTGAGCACAAAATCCATTTTATCCCGGGTATGATCGGCCCATTCTTGGGAGTGACTCTGGTCCCTCAGGTGGAGGTACGAAACATCATGATCCCCATCTTCCATGACATGATGGACTGGGAGCAACGCAAGAACGGAAACTTTAAACAGGTGCTCAAATGTGCTGTAAATATGGACAGATCTGGAACATGTAGTGGCCCAGAGGTACAGCAACCCCAAAAAAAAGATCCACTATAAGAAAAATAGAAGCGGAAGCCGCGCGGAATCCTTTTCCGTGTGGTGGACGTTTGGTGTGAATGAGGCCTAAGACAAGACAGGACTTAAATACACAGGGAATTAGGGATAACGCAGGACAGGTGTACACACAAGGAGGAGTCAGGTAATTATGCTACAAAAGTTGAACAGGAAGTCAAGACACTAGAGATGACACATCAGGAAGGAGTACAAAATAAAACAGAAAGACGACACAAAACAGGGACTGACATGACACGGGTCACTGTCATCACATTATTTATGTTATGTTATGTCTAATAGTAAAGCCTTCTGTGTGTTCAGGTGGAGGCTGAGCTGATCGATAAGCTGGACAGTTTGGTGTCTGAGGGGAAAGGTGATGAAAACTACAGGGAACTCTTCAGTTTGCTGTAAGAAAAACACAAACAAGACACACAAAGATGCTATACCTCTTCACAGAAGTCTCTCTCTATATATCCCCTTGTTTCTCTAACTTGTCTCTCACCGGTTTGACATCTTCTGTCCTTCTCTCTTCTCTGGTGATAGAATTTTTTTTTTTTTTCTCATTTTTCTGCCCTAACACTGCTGTTGTTGTGCTTTGCTTTGTGCTGCGGGACTAGAACCCAGCTGTTTGGGCCCTACCCCAGGTATGACTGTGCTTTCATACAAAGGCCTGATATTTGGTTTTAAATAACATAAGCTGCTGTTAGTTCTTCTCTCTGACAACATGATGAAGCTTGGATTTGGGTGTGATTAAAACAAACAGCAGACTTGGTGATAAAACAAAACTCTACATTTCAGAAAAAACTAAATCACAACAAACATAACAAAACTGTTCATGCACTTTATTTTAAGAAGAGTTTAAACCTTTTGATACAGCATGAACTATCTTTAGATCTTTCCTTCATTACTTTATGTATAAACTATGAAGGTATTTTGGAATAATGATCAAGTGAAATGGAAGTTTATTCTTTCCTCTTATAAATTACCTAACTTGGCTTACCCATCAAATTTCTTAGTGTTCTTTAAAACATTCATCATTACTCTTTTATATGACAAAAATGTTTTTGTTTTTTTTCACAAACAATAGTTACCTATACAGTACAGGGTGCATTTTCTTGTACATTTCATCCTGTTTTTACAACCTTTAGCAAGTTTCTTCAATCTTTATAGGACTAATATATAGCTATATTGTTTAGACTTTGAAATCTTTTAGGGATTTCCTAATTAAAATGTCGGCCTTTACATATAGTTGGGCTTGTGGCCATTTTGACTAAATTTGTTCCCATTTTGTTTGAAGTTTGTTAGAGAAAATCGAGCAGGAGACATGGAGAGAAACAGGGATTTCCTTTGTTACTTCAGTCACTCGGCTGATGGAGCGACTGCTGGACTACAGGTGATAAACCCAAACCCAAAGGACTTTTTACACACATACACAACTTATACTAAAGCATTTAAATGGATGAAAATATATGAAGTAATTTTCAGAAATACAACACCATGTCATTCTCATAGGATTTAAACATTGATAACTAGCCTGACAGTTGAGCTACGTCTCCCATGAAGCTTTTAAAGTAGAAAAGATTTTGGGGAAGTATGTAATAGTTTCTACGTGCATGAGCACAAACATGAAGAACTCAGCAATTGTGTTGTTGAACTTTTTTTCTGTTTAGGGACTGTATGAAGGGAGATGAGACAGAAAATAAGAAGATTGGATGCACTGTTAACCTTCTGGTAAGTTTAATGTCAAAACTGGTGATTGACTGGTGGCCAAATTACAAACAATAACAGTATTTTCTTTTTGAAATTTGTATTTAATAACAAAGAAGTTTCTAAAACTAGAAAAAATATGGAAAGAATAACTTTTGCAATAAAATTACAACAAGGTCTGTTTTTGAAAAGATAGGAAAGATAGATTAGGACACTCCAGTTCGACCACTGTTTTTAGGGCCATGTCTTGTGTCCATTTCACCCCATTTTTTTTTTCTTCTTCTTTCATTTTAAAACCTTTTGTATAGATATTTTCTTTTTCAGGTTACTGATACTATTTTATAAACATCACAAATGTGCACCTCAGCATCCCTGTTCTAGGGAGGTTACTTCTTAATTTTGTTTTATAAATATTATAATTTGGGTACTGTTGAAAAATTGTATTCATATTGTAATTAATTGTAAATGAACGGATAAGATAAAGTATTCAGTTCCTAAGATGAGCAGAATTTTAAAGTAGAAATGTGAATGCATCAAACCTTTACTAAATGTGTCAGTGTTTATACAGTCATGGAAAATGTTTTAGACCACTTGTTTTCTTCAATTTCTTGTTCATTTTAATGTCTGGTACAACTAAAGATACATTTGTTTGAAAAATATAATGATAACAATAAAAATAACTCATAAGAGTTTAATTTCAGAGCTGATATCAAGCCATTTTCCATGTTTTCATGATGATAATCAAAATCATTTAAGTTCTTACATTAATAACTATGTCATTGTACTGACAAAAACAGTGCTTTGAGACATTCCATTTTTTCTATTCTGTCTGTTTTAGTCACATGATACACATTGATACTAACTTTTATTATGTTAGTATTTAAATTCATAACCATTGTTTTGATGACTTTTGATGGTCTAATAATTTTTTTCCATGACTGTATCTCTCATCAGAACTTCTACAAATCAGAGATCAACAAAGAGGAGATGTACATCCGCTACATCCACAAACTGTGTGATATGCATCTACAGGCTGAGAACTTCACTGGTACAATAAATAACATATATATGAACACAAGCTCCCAGTGGTAAAAGGGTGAATGTTGTCTGACTGTTTGTGGGTTTTACCACAGAGGCTGCGTTCACTCTGCTGTTATACTGGGAGCTGCTGCATTGGGACGAGCGGCCGCTCAAAGAGTTTCTTCATTATCCTGCTCAGACTGAATGGCATCGCAAGGAGGGGCTCTGCCGCAAGGTTATCCACTACTTCAACAAGGGGAAGGTGAGGGATCAAACAAGCTCAGCACATACCAAGGTCAGAGGTCACACACTTTATCAATCAGGGAAATACAATGCACACCTACTCTCATGTGTCAGAGTAGCAGATACATTTCAAGTTTAGAAATCAAAAATTGTTTGTCATACACACATTGTTCTTACTCTGTACATCATCTGCAGGTTTATTAGTGAACATTTCACAGTAACTATTAATTTACTGTTACTCTGTTACTCTGAGGTTTTATGAACATTAACATAAGGTTAGTAAAGTAAATTAAATATAGGAAAATTCATTATTTTCTTAGGAAAATGCAATGGATAATTTAATAAATGGTGATAAATTACTTGGTAATGGTTAAACAGAGGGAAAATGTATTTGGAAATCATCACAAAAACAGTTCTGGGTCTTTATGGCTAATTTTAAAAACATTTACTGTATTGCTCATAAAAGCAGACAAAAACACTGTGATAGTGCATGTTTGTTTTTAAAACCACCCTATTTAAATGTGTCTATGCATGTGTTTGTGTGTCCACTCCAGTGTTGGGAGTACGGTATCCCGCTGTGCAGGGAGCTGGCCTTCCAGTACGAATCTCTGTATGACTACCAGAGCCTCAGCTGGATTCGGGTGAGCAGCCAACACATCACACCAGTGGCTCAGAAACAGCAAATGCAAAACATAACAACACTCCTTCAGTGTTTCACGTTAATTAGACTGTGGCAGGACTCCAAAGTCTAATTTCTCTACAGTTTCATAATGAATCAAGATTATTTTTATACTTCATAGAACATAAAAGGGCAGTCTACTCTACCTCAACAAAGAATTTGTGTAAACCAGGGTTATTACATGGTCAGGTGTCTGCACCTGTCAGCAGAGTGGGGAGTTTGGATAGTTTTTGGTGGTCTGAAGTCGCCCTGTCTTTACTTCTTCAACAGCATTAAATTAACATAGAAAAACGTTCACAAGTTAAATTAATTGACCTGAATAATTCTAGACAGACTAAAGGATTATCATAAACTGGAGCTGCTTCTTTTATTTGTTTAATGAAGCATTTTAAATTTATCACCATCTATTCAATCAAATGACAATTGACTGATTATCTTTGGGTCTTGGACCAACCAACATACTTGACGACATGATTCTGGTCTTTGGGGAATAAGATTGATATTTTTCACTATTTCTGAGCACTTTATAGACAATACAACAAAGTTCTTAAATGACAAAATAATTATAACATTAACTGGCAGCAAGTAGTCCTGCTATTGATAGATAGGCAACATTACTTCGATAGACAACCCATAATGCACTGCAGTGTTTATGTTAGTATTTATTATTTAAATATGAGTAGTTTGGACAGCACTTATATTTAAATGATATCATCTATACGATTCCTCTCAAAAGCAGATAAGATAATAAAGTGGAAAAGTTAATACAGAATTAATCAGACTACTAAGTTAGTAGACTAACTATGTCTGTAGATGACTACAAATCAGTGTCAGAGCATCACAGTATGAAGAAACAGATTTTCAGGTTTTCATTTATCACATCTTATGTGACTTAAATATAAATGAGAGGATGAATGAATTGCTATCATCCAGAAAACTAATGAGTTTCTGTTTATAAGTAAAAGTGAAAGGCAGTTTGATTAAGATTCATGTTCACTGTCGCTGTCATCTTTGTTACTTTGTAGAAAATGGAGGCAGCGTATTATGACAACATTATGGAGCAGCAGCGTCTGGAGCCGGAGTTCTTCAGGGTTGGATTCTATGGCAGGAAGTTCCCCTTCTTCCTCCGAGTGAGAAAATCCTTTTGTTTATTTATTTATTTGTTAAGGATTCACTTCAATAAAGGACTATAAGAAAGTTTATTGATTATTTGTCAAACTGTTCCCTATTTACTGACTACTTCTGTCCTCTTTTACCATTTTTTATTCATCTCAGAACAAGGAGTTTGTCTGTCGTGGTCATGACTATGAAAGGCTCGAGGCCTTTCAGCAAAGGATGCTGGGAGAGTTTCCACAGGCTATTGCGATGCAGCACCCTAATCAGCCAGATGAGGCCATTCTGCAGTGTGACGCTCAGTGTATCCTTCAGCAAGAAAAAGCCTGTCACATCTTATTTCATTATTGAACATATCTTAATGCATCATTCACATGATCATGAGGAACTTGATGAGAGACATTTTAGATAGACATAGACAGACTTGATTTATCATGAAATTTTGATGCAGTTTACTCAGGAGGAAGCAGAAATAAATAAAACAGACACTATGTACAAGATAAAATAAATATGCATTTAAAACCTATTAATATTACTGCATTGCATCTCTAATAAATAGTGCCACTACTCTGAATGGGTCTAGATGTAATGTCTTCATTCAGTTTGAGTCAACATGTGTGGTGTATTTCAGTTATTTCTTTAACATCCGGGGTCCAGACCTTCAGATCTACGCAGTAACACCGGTGCCAGAGAGCATCAGCGTCCTCCAGATGGACCGAGTACCTGACCGCATCAAGAGCTTCTACAGAGTCAACAACGTTAGACGTTTCCGCTATGACCGGCCCTTCCACAAAGGACCTAAAGACAGAGACAATGAGTTCAAGGTTGGTAGAAAAACATTCAGTGAAGTAAAGGCTTCAGAGTAGAGCAGTAATAACACAAAATCATAAACACGCAGTCAAATATATATAACACAATACAATCAATACTGTTAGGTTCACACAACCTAAGACACAATAGTACACAATAACAATAGACACAAAAAGAGAAAAGACACCAAGTTACAATTATTACTCATGAGGAGACACGGGTTTGAGACGTGTTCAAATAACACTCCCAAAAACCGTTCTGAATCTTTCCTGTGTCTCCTCTCTTTTTATTTAGGGATTCTTCCTAGTTACAGAAATAACAGGGTGCAGCCTTCTCAGGGATAGGGAAAAATCACAAAACTGCACCCTCTAACCCATGTCTATTTGATCTTAGTTAAACATACACTCTTGTCTACTACTATTGTCTTTGTTCAGTTGAAGGTTGAACATCCTCATTAGCAGACATCTTCACTCCTTGTGTAGGAAATTTCCATGTTCTGAGACTGTTTCACCAACCCGTGTCCTTGGTCCATCCTTGACTCCAAGCATGGCCCTAAAAGTTAATTTGTATTCACTCCACACACACACACTTTTAAACACTTATAAGCAAATGTAAGATAACTTCTATATAAATGTATTCCAATAAATACAATAAAGAAGCACGGTGTAACCCAGGTGAAAATTACCCTTGGTTGATAAATAGTTAAATAAATGACAATAAATATTGTGCAGAAATTTATTATTTAAATAAGTCACATTTAGGATATAAAACCATTTAAAATAGATGAAAAGAGTTTAAAACCATTATTTCATGTATTTGGTAATTCGCTATGTCATTAGTTGAGAGTTGAAAGGTCAAATCTGTCAGCCAATCGCGTTGCTGATAGTCGTTCTCCCGGAAGATTTAAGGGAGAACAGGAAAAAAAACCATGGGGAGTGAAGCCATGCATTTTGTAGCTCCAGCGAGTGAAACAAAGGAGCAGAGATTCAAGTTGTATTTAACATTTATTTTCCTTCTGTAAGTGTTTTTGTTTTACCCTTCAGTCTATGTTGATAGATGGTAGTTTTGTTTACCAATTTTACTTCTGAGTTGTCGATAGGGTGACCACCGGCATGAAACAGGAAAGGAGGACACAGGTCTTGTAGTGGGGGGGGGGGGGGTTCAGGAAAAAGAACTAATTAATAATTTATGAAGTAAACATATATTCAGAGAAATTTGCCCTGCCGCACAAAGCTGAGGAGCAAATATCAGTCAATCGCGTGAGCGGAGCTTTTGATTGATAGCAGCTGCCAGGCAATCCGGGGGTTTTTTGGGCTGCATCAGCTGCGTGCACAGCACGAATATTTGCATATGAGATACCTGTAGGCTATCTTTGCCTGTAAACGTCACAGAGTAGCAAGTGTAAATAATGGGTGGGGATTTATGACGATTAATGTAACGGTGGCGGACGAGGGTCTGAAAAGAGGACAAAATGTGAAAAAGGAGGACACTTGGCAGACGGCCAGACAGACAGCTCTAAAACCGGACTGTCCGGACGAAATCCGGATGAATGGTCACCCTACTTGTCAAGTGAACGACGAGGAAAAGTGTAGTTTTGGAGCCACGCACTCCGCAAGTGGACACAAGCTGGATGGCGAGCTAACCCAAGGAGCTTCGAACTGTGAGTGTGAACATCAAAAGGAATGTCTTTTCCCTCCGTTGGCGAAAGAGGACAGCGCATTAGAAAACTGACTGCTTCAGCTTTTCTTTCCGTGACGAGAAGCAAGCTTCGATCGCAGTAAGACTGTTAAAGTTTAAACCGCAAATCTCTTCGAATCCCTCAGGATCACCTTACCAGCATGTGCGCTTCCGAGCAAGATTTAGCACAGCGCAAGCTTTCTGAGGAACTATTAACCCCTTCGCTGTTAAAAGGACTGTTTAACAGTAAGAACTTTGATTAATGGACATTGAACAGTTAAAGCATTTATTGTTTGAATTTGTGTTGCCTATGTTGAATACCTTGAACTGTTACGTTGATTCCTACTGCATTTAATGGTGTTAACCCTTGTTTGAGTTTATTAAGATGCTCGATGATTTGGTTGTAATAACCTGGTAATAGAAGGGCAATGCCCAATGCATTTGATTCCCATTAGCAGAGTGTAGTGATTGACAGGAAATATCCTGTACCGTAATGTCAGCTCACATGTTAGGGTACTTACGGTAGCTCTAGTAACCAATCACACCGTGCATGCCTGTATTGTTGTAGTTGAGTACCTGCAAGTAAAAAGACGACTCACCGTGCTCCAGTCTCCAGGTCTCATTATTTCCCCACAAATACCACATTGGCGACGAGGAAATTCACTGAAAGAATCCATGACAGGAATGTGTAAGGTCACTTTCCAGTGAAAGGAATTCGTCCAAGCTGCAGCAGTTCGGCTGTTTTCAAGCTTTGAAAAAAAACGAGTTTGCTAACCTGTGCTCCACCCGTCTTAGCCAGAGAAGTTTGGAAGTGCAAGGGCGCCATCTTGTGGGTGAGTTACGGAATGGAAATGAAAAGTTCGTCTTGGACAAAGAACAAAGAAACTGACTGTAAATGACAGACTGTGAATGAAAACGGAGTTTAGCACTGAGTCACTTGAAGAATTTTACTGAAAAGGGGGAAATTGGCAATGATAGGAAAAGTGCCTGAATTCGACAGCAAGAAAGAGGATTTTGATTCCTACTTGGAACGTTTTGAAAGATGGCTGTCTGCAAACGAAATAGCAGCTGGAAAGAAGGCTGATGTGTTTTTGAGTGTGCTAGGTGCAACTGAATATGGACTTTTGAAATATCTAATTGCTCCAAGTAAAGTTTCAGACAAGACATACAAGGAAATTACTGATGCCTTATCTCTGCATTTCAAGCCAAAGCCTGTTTTGATTGCAGAGCGCTTCAGATTTTACAAAAGACAACAGTAGGCAGGTGAAACAGTGACTGAATATATTCTTGCACTCAAGAAATTAGCAACCACATGTGACTTTGGACAATTTTTGAATGATGCAATGAGAGATCAGTTTGTCTGCGGTCTTTCAGGGGAAGAATATC
>JAPSES010078617.1:0-27677 GCA_029822895.1 Maxillicosta whitleyi | reverse complement strand
TATATATGGAGATTTTAATTTTTAGTTAGTAAAAGCTCTTTGCCATATCTACACACAGCCACCTATGCGGGTGTTTCTGTTTGCCTACAAGGCCGTTTCTCTGTTGAGTTGGATTACCTCCCTCCCTCAGTTTAGCTTCTGTGCTCCAGAAATAACTTGAGATACCAGTGTGAAACCCAACACCATTTTATAGACCGCAACACACATACACACACCCTTAAGTTCTGTTTCTGCATGTTTAGGCAATATTACATTGATATATATTCATTTCCTGGAAACTTTTTCCAACGATAGCATACCTTTAAGCCTCACTGTAAAATAACACTTAACCCTCAAACTGAATCACTTAGACCGAGGGGCAATGAATTTTGTCCTTATAGGTGACAGATTGACATCTCCATGATGTAAAAAATACATGTCTGCACACATACAGTAAAAATATGCAGAATCCACGCCCTGTTACTGGATGAATAAGCTGCACAATGTGCTCTCTACCGTGATATCATACCGATGTCATAAATCACTGCATCAGGTTTTATGCACCTGAGGCTAAATACATGGAGCTGAACTTTGTGCACTGGCAGCTGCCACTGACATGGTTTCGTAGCTGTTTAAAAAAATAATTTAAACTAATTTCTATAGAGAAGAGGGTTCCAATGATGATCCTTGACAGCTACTCTCCTCCATTTTCTGCTAAAGTTTCATACTGTCTTCCACTTCGTTATTACAGATCATTCATTTATCATACTGGGGTAGTTGTTTGTTTGCCTGCTTTACTAGTTCTGTACTGCTTTACTGTTGCTGCCTGGCCAACTGACCTGAGGAGCCTATAAAGCATGTCACAGCAACATCATTGTGACGCTTCTGATGAAGGAGTAGCTACAGGAAGTAGCTGAAGCAGGTAAGCAAACAACTACCCCTGTCTGATAAATTAATGATGTCGGCCCAATCACAAACCGCTCCCTACTCACTTCCACTCACAGCTGTAGAGGGCACTCCTGATGGGGGGGGTATAAAATTGACACCGAGCGAGTGGGACGCCCTCGCTACCTTACCAGAAAGAGGAAGGAACCGTTACCATGGAGATGGACAGATGCGTTGCCTGTGCCGCAGGTGTCATGTGTTCAACAGGTTAAGCAGTGTTCTAGTTAGTGCAGTGTGGCATAGGGACGCTCATACAGTATACTTATATTTATATAGTACAGTGTAGAGGCGTTTTGACTGTAATTGTTTGCCCAGATAAAATGTGGAAAATGTTTCACATGCAAACAGGCTGGACTTTAAGCAAATCGACGGCGAAGGCAGAGCTAGAATTATGTGGGCGGAGCCATTAACTGAAAGGTATAAATCTACCTACATACAAAAATTCCCCTTCTGTTACCCTTAAAATGGCCAATTTTTTTGCTCAAAGTTTAAAAAGCTCCTAGCTAGAACCCTATTAAGGGTAGCGAAAATGCTTAGAGAATACCTAATATTTCAAAAAATGAAATATGAGGTAGATGACGTACATTTATGCACACAGGCATTTGTGCGTTGCCTACATGCCTAGGCACCACCATCTCTCAGAACATAACACTGCTTAGTTTTCATTTTAGTGGATGACTCAGTTTTATTTAAACTGATATTGATCACTTAATATACACAGACTCCTATCGCTGTTTCCACACCCACATCCATAGTGTTGCCTCCGCCCAGAGCAGACGACTACTGTGTAACTAGAGCAGTAGGACTTTAGCCTTGTGTGTGTGTGCGTGTGTGTGCGTGTGTGTGCGTGCGTGCGTGCATGTTGTTGGGATCTCCTGTTAATTAAAGCATCCTCCTCTTCCCTGCATTGCGACATTGGCATGCCCACAAAGGGTTCTCCGACCCAGAAACCACTCAGCAAACGTTCCCTCATTATACAACTGGAGGTGCAGTGCTGGGTTTGGAACTCGGAGCTGATTTGTTGCTCTGCTCTGACTCCAGCCACTTATATTCAGTACTAATCGAATAGCACAACAAAGGTTGGAGGTCAAAATCAGCGACACCCTATTTATTCAGAATATACTTTGACTGAGTGGCAGAAAACACTGTTGGTCATATTAGATCTTATGTATTTATAATTATATTAGTTAATGCTTCTGCAATGAACTGATTTGTGGCACATAGAAGCCGGTCTAAAACTTTAAAGACCTGTTTGATATGCAGCCAAACACTGGACTGGGCCAAGGGATTGAATTCTTCCACTAGATTTCACACTTTGATGCAGAAGATGCATCAGAGTGGACCTTAACAATGCTGTCAAGAGTCCCTGGTTTAGAATGTGAAATAAATCCAGTCCATTTGGTGGCAGTAATGAGCCACTGAGCCGTCTTGACAACTGTTAGTAAACAAGAAGAAGTAGTCAAATGGTCGTTTATATTTCATGTTTTACCACCATTCTTTCCCCCTTGTTAGCATATTTGGTTTCATCTCTTTTAACAAATATCCAGCATGTAGATAAATTTTTAGAATTTTTAAACTTCTTTCAGCCTAAGGTTGCCGTACGTTTTAGTGAACCTGAAAACACAGGAACCGTCTTCTTAGCCAAGTCATTATACTCAGGTCTTCTGTCCCTTTTACTAAATGTGATCCGCTTCATGGCAGCCTTACGCGTAGCTCATTCATCTATAACAGATGTTATGTTAGTTATTGCTCAGGTTAAACAGGTTGGATTTAATGTCAAGACGCTATCCTGTTGGCACAGATTGTCAATTACATTTTAATTTGACAAATGACAGGTGTTGGTTTGACTGGCTTTAATAAATCAAAGTGGTTTAAGTTTCTTCAGTTGTGCAAAATTGGAAATGGACTCCAGCCAACTCTATTCTGTGCCGTTACATCAACCAGCACTGAAAACTGGAAAGTTTCATAACTAAATCAGTGCAGCAGACTAATTATTTTCAATATTTATACCTTTGCGAATCAGACGAATTGCCGATTCTTAGATTTACAAAATGTCAGGTTAGAACAGGTTTTAATGTATTTGACACTGCTACAACAACAGCACTGAAACATTAGTGTTTACAACAAATAGGCTACTTATATTATTTATACCACCTCACCTCAGATATACAAATATAAGACAGGTCATAAAACACCACAGCTATGTAGAAGTATTAGGTGTGTAAAAAGCCCATAATTTAAGTTGGTTTGTCAGCAGTTCCTTAGTTTCTTTCCCAGCAGAGATGGCATCATTGCCCAAATCAGATGACGGTTAAAAAAAGGCTTCACTCAGACTAAGATTACGTATTTAACTCTTGTTTTGATTACATGAGCAGACAGACGGCAGCATTATTTAGGTGGAGGTCAAAGGTCACTTTGTGCTGCCTTTCCTCAGAGACAAACTTCTATTTGATGTAGTTTTAGGTTTCATTTTCTATTAGGATAATGTGTATTTTGCTGAATGAAAGGTAGGCTCCAGGTTTGTTCAGTGTCCTTTCAAGTCACTTGAATTCATTTCTATGAAAGTCTCCTCATCCTCTTACTTTCGAACCAGACAACAGAGATGTGTTCATATGGAACCTTGTAAAATGCGGCAGATGACACTGAAAATAATCTTACATGGAGTACATTTTATTATGAAGTTCCCACTTGTCTAAATATGGAGCTAAAACTATAAAACCCATAAACGGTCAGTTCATACCTGATATTTGTAAGACAGAGGTTTCCCTGGAAAACCAGAAGCTGAACTTTAACTCGACACTGCAGGCGTCATGGCTGTAAATACACATTTCAGAGGTCAGTGTCAGATTTTAAACCTGTTCTTCCTGTTCAATCTGTGCAGGTTGATGTCACTGTTTACTCTTTGTATCTCAGGTTTGGGTGTGAGCCTGCAGCATGTAGTTTGGAACAGTTGGAGAACTATAGAACTTTTATGTGCACATATGAAAGATGCTTTTAAGTGAGAACATGAGATTTTCAAGCTCTTTGCACAACAGGGTCACCAGGTGTTGGTCTGGACTTGTGAACTGTGCCCCCTGGTGGAGCAATGTGCTAATTACCAGACTCAGCCACATTGACTGCTATAAGAGATTTTTCCTCCTTGTGCAGTTTGAACTGTGTCTTTCTGCTGTCCTGCCACTTAATTACCCAGAAGTCTTAGCAGCTTCTGATAATCAGTCTCTGGCTCTGCTAAGGAGGGTTTATTTCTGAAAACTTTGCTGGCAACAGAAAAGGTGACTGGAAGTTTTAAGCTTCTTCAACAGATTACTGCAGCCTTTCACTTCTAAATACCAGTTAATGTAATATAAGTGATTCTCTAACATTGTGATTTAAGAGAAGTTAGTAAATAGTCTAAAAAAAAAAAAAAGGTGACTGTGAATGATGACCTATTAGTAAATAACATTATATGGAGAAACAAAAGTACCCAAAGACAGTAGAGAAATCTGTAGAAAAAATTATATGATTTAACATACATCAGGCAAAAATAACCAAATGTTTTCCTTTGTCTGACATGCTTTTATATCATTGTAAATGAAGGAATTTCAGATGCAGTTTGAACATAATTTCTAAGTCTGGATTTTACTATTCACTAACATTTGAAGAGATGCAGAAGCTGAAATTGAACATAAATAAAAGGTCCAACTTAAAACTGTCATCTATGTAGTGTCTATTAAATTCCCTGCAACAATAAGTTCTATTTACGTACCTTGTTATTGTTGTTACCAGTTATTTATTTTTTTTACCTGTAAACTTCTTCAGTAGTAAAGTTTTCTCAGACAATTATTTACAAGTGACAACAAAGAAAGATGGAGTAAGCTAATTTTTAGAATGTATTCAGAATACTGCCTCTAACTGAGCATTTTGGTTGGTTTAGACTTTATTCCACAGTAGTCAATTGGAAGCTTATGTCTCTGTTAAAAACAAACAGTGACAGGTCGGAAGCTCATCTGTCAGACTGGAGTTTGGGAACTTCTGTTTTTGAATTAAGCAATTTTTAATCCAAAAGAAACAGCTTGATTGTAACTTTAGCTGAATAAGTTAAACTAACAAGACCATTCAAGGATTTCGTTATGCAATAACCAGTTATGAAATTTATCGGTAATTTGCCCATAAACCATATATTTATTTGCACATATCTTTAACCTCTCAGGCTCCCACAGCATCACCCACTTTCGTCACTTCCGGCTGCAATTTGACCATTATCATGTTGACATTTTTGACACAGTCTGTGGCATTAATGAAGTACACAACAACAGACATTTACTTTATCAATTAAATTTGTGTTTCTAGGGTGAAGTTCTGACTATTTCAATAGTTCACTAGTCATCAGCTACTGCAACAACTAGTCAGATTATGAACTGCAAAAAATACTAAAAACCCAATGGCTCTAACTTATTTTTATTGCAGCAATAACATTTTTATCTGTTTAACAAGAACATCTCTGTGTACGACAATTAGACTGTATAAATGTCTATCAAACAAATATTCAATTCAGTATTAACAAATATTACAGCAGAAAAAAAAAAAACCTTTTTACCCCGTAAACAAAAATACATTTTTGACTGAACAATTCAACTGCCTAACAAACTTTGTTAAACAACTAAATCCAAGAGTTACAGTCATCAATAGCATGAACATTTTTCCATAAACTAAACTTCATGACATCACTAATAACCTGTCAACAAATATATTAGTTGTCAACTCAATATGGATTGACTATTTGTCAACTAGTTGTTGCAGTCCTAGTGAAATTGTGAATGTGTTGCAATTTCATCTTAGTCCAGTCTGTCCAGTTTCTGGTCCAATTGGGTGTTGGTTGTATGTATTGGCTGTAGGTTTTCCCCCCTAGTGCAGGGTGACTCATCAAAATTTTTATATCGTTTTGCAGGAAATGACAAACTCTAAAACTCAGAGAAGAATGTATTCGTTGGTGTTCTGTTGTCGTAGTTGGTTGCCACTAGGCATGTCATATAAAAACACTACATTTGATGGGTATTCTTCTGCCTTTGCATTTATAGACTAAACTGTTGTGAGTGTTATGATCAGGGGACTCAGTAATGACCACTGAGGCTCGGTGTGCAGCTCTGCAGAGTCCAGGTCTGGACACAGTTGAGTATGTTGTAAGTGTTTTATGTCATAAACTGGAGGTTTGTGTTTTTCCTGCAGAGTCACTTTCAAAGAGACAGAATTCACTCGTCTGTTCTGTTTCAATGCTTTGTCAGCAGATTTGAGTCAAACTGAGGGACAGGAGGAGCGTGACGAAGGGAAAGCAGAAAGATAAAGAGCCAAAGAAATGGGTGGGGAGATCAGGGAGGGAGGGAGGAGGAGATGACGGAGCAGGGAGGAGGAGGAGGAGGAGGACTGTTATAGTTGCTGCGTCAGAGCGCTGGCAGCAGACCGTCAGCTGACAGTACTTCATTCGCTGCAATCGTCTCCCTCAGAGGAAGCAGTGCCTGGTTCTCCCCTCCCCAACTCCCCCCTCCTCCTCCTCCTCTTCCTGCAGCCGAGCACACAATCACACATTTACATTCACTGCCTTTGCCGGTCCCTGTCTGACTGTGGAATGTGTGTTTGCTGATCTGACGGCATGGAGAACAACTCTGTGGACAAAAAGGAGTGTGAGCCAGCTGCAAAGAACTGGAAAGAGCAGGGTATACCTCCACATTTCTCCATCATTCTCTCCCCGTCTGTGTTTGGCCTGTGCAGTGTGTGCTCTGTCAGCTGCTGGTGTGAAACTACCGCAAGGCACTGGAAAAACTGTCGGTCTGGACACATCGGGTTCATTAGTTGTTTCATTTGTGTCTGACTGCAGGACAGAGGTTTTGGTTGAGTGCTTCTTAATCGTGAGTATCACTAGTTCTATAGCTGAGCCTTTGAAACTTTGAGGCTGAATTATGGCCAGAGGATGCAAAACGTGTTTAGGCTTTAATTGGCTCAAGGTTGTTCTGAGTTGCATATCCTTGACCATCCTTGGCTTTTCTGTTGGGAACATTTTGTTACATGACTGCAGTTTTTTGGACTGTTGGTGTGATCGCTGCTGTCCCAGTCTCTGGCAGAGAACCTTTGGACCAAAGGTGGACTTGGGGGGAGGGGGGGGGGAGAACAGGGTGACATCAGCTGGCTGTTTAATGATTGGCTAGTGGACCAGAGATATGCTAATGAGCTGGAGCAGAGTCCAGTCAAGGATTTTGGTTAAAGGGTTTTTGCATCTCTACAGGCGTCCTGTTTGACTCTGGATTAATGAGCTCGTAGAGAAACAGATGAGGAACATGTTGCTCAGTTGTCCAGATCTGATGCAGTCCTGTCTCATACTGATCTTTTGGACCATTGCTTTAATTACCAAATGCACAGAAGCATGTCTGTAGGTTGAAGGAAATTAACTTCATGTCATTCCCAAATATGTTTAGTTTTAAATTAATTGCACAACAAGCCATAAGACAAGAATGACATTAAAGACTCAACCAAATAACACCTATAGTCTTTGACTTTGTGTTCGTTTTCATTAATTTTCCTTATTTTTATGGAATGATGTTGAAGCCGGTACAGACAGTAGTAATATCAATGAAAACAACAAAAGTTTGTAATATCCTTTTTATTTGACCATATAAACAAAATAACTGTTGGAATTTTAAAATTTTTATCGTACCATAGCTGCAGGTCTCCTTAACAGATTATTATAATATAATTTCACAATACGGTGGAATTGTATGAAGATTATTCTGATCATTTTATCAGTCAGCCCTGAGTAACTGCAGCCAGTTCACTGATGTCTGAGATGAGCTCCAAACACTCAATCAGTGCATTAATCAGGTTTGGTTAATTATTTTCTACTAGCATGAAAGACCATCAGCTCATACATAATCATATGAATTGTAAAAAATGAAATACAATAACCTTCCATCCTCTGAAGTCAGTGCAAAACTCTTTTTAATACAGTTTCCAGATTTTCCCCTCTGAATTTTCAAAAACAATCTTGTGCAGATGTGACTGTTTTCGTATATCTGCACCGTCATGAGCATGCCAGATGTAGATGGTAGTGTGGTGAGACGAATGAGTACCATTAACCAAACATTTGTTTTAAACAATCACTCACTGCTTTTCTGATGTGTCTGAGCAGATGAAAAAGGGGTTGAAATATGTTAAGTCGAACTGTGTCTGTTTTGTAGTTGTGAACAGCTGCGGTCTGTTTTTCAGTCATGTTTTGTCTTCAGTTCATGAAGACTGCTCTGTGCACTGATGTAATTTACCTTTGTTTACCTTCCACTGAATTAGACAGAACAGATAAGGGACTGATAAATAAAATATGAAGTATAGCAATGTCAAAACACCTCCATAAAAGCCTTGTTTTTTTATTGGCTAAATACACAAAAATCCAGTTAAACAGATGCAGTGGTCAATAATTAGCTAAGATGCTAACATTTGCTAGCACCAAACTTCCTTATTTTCCCATGTAATGCTTGTCATTTCACTTATCACCTCCGTCCTCTTCCTCTATACTGGATCATCATATGTGAAGTGATAGAATATTTCCTTTGAAAACTGTGACGTCCGTCCGAGAATCTCCATTTTCGTGTTTCCTTCTCTTTACTTGCAAACATGAAAACAGAGATTTGCCAAATCTCCACTTTGGCTGGAATTTTTAGAAACCTTTCTTTTCAGTGTGCATGCCTGTTGTTGTTGTTGTTGTTGTTGTGTAAAAAATAAGTGCAAATGCAGAGAATCCAGATATGCAACAGATGTCAGGTGTCAGTCTTTATGCTACATACCTGCATCAGTGTTTAAGGCCCATGGTATCTCAAATATGAAGCTGTCGCTTTGCCTTAAAGAACAGCAAAACCAATGTCCTTACAATGTACGTGATATTATCCTAAACCAGTCACTGAATACTCTTCTCAGAGCAGTGAAGTAATTTGTGCTGATAAAGTTAAGTGTTCCAAAAGCCAAGTTGACTCATTTCATAACCAAAGAATGCACATGCTAAAAAAAATACAGAGAGGAGGTCACATACTGCAGGCCTCGATCACACCAGCACAAATAAGTACAGAATTAATTTCACCGGTCATATGTCACAGCATATACAGGGTCATATTGGTTCTGTTTGGTTTACTTTCCACTATGAACACTTGAGCGTGTGTTATCTCATTTATGTCGCCTGATCATCATGTATCTGTGGCTGGAATCATGCACGGTTGTAGTTGTGCCTGTCACTTCACATCCACACTGACTGCTTTGTGCTGTGTGTGGTGTGTGTTTGCGTATCTGTGTTGACTCTGCTCAGGCGTCGTTCATCGGCTGATAATGAGTGAAGAGGCAGAATGTGAAGTCGTCTGAGTGGAGGTTTGGGGCAGAAGTAGATGCTGATTCGTACTGTGACTAAGCACTATTTGGTGTGTGTGTAAGTGATATTAGTGAAACACATTATTTTCCAAGCAATGCTGTAAGACTGGTTTCTTTTTCTCCTTTCAGTAAGAATAAGAATCAGTTACTTCCATAACCTTTTACACAGAAATGCATCAGTTTATCCTGAAAACGGTGGTTAGTTTCGTCAGTTGGACCACTGGCACAGAATGACTCACTTACTGCCATCTCATTGTCTAGGCAGATGTCACTGTGAAGTATCAAAGTGTAAGAACAGGTCATAAAAGGTCAGAAATATCCTGCTTCAGTTACAAAGCAATGATCAGAGAAAAACTTGGTAGGTTAAGGTCCTTCACTCTCAAAGACCCAGTCACCTGTGACCAAAACTGTCTACTGATATAAATGTTGATCCTGTTGATCCATTCATCTTATCAATACATGTAAATAATTGGTGTAAAATACAGTTCTTCATCTTTTCATGGTCATCACATACAACCCATTTGGATGTTCAGAGGGTCTGTAGTGAACGTGGAAAGACAGTCATCTTCTACAACATTGATTCACTAGTAAAACCCACGGAGTTGGATCAATGACAGTGGATGGAAACACTGGGTTTATGTAAATTTTTTGATGTATTTCCTGAAAAAAGTCATTTTATTCAGTTTTCTGTGTTTCTGATATAATAACCCTCAACTTTACCCTGTACTTTTAACATCTGCATGATCAGTAAAGTAAAAACAGGGAAATACTCAATTTTCACTGAAAAATGCAAAATACAAAAGATCACATTATAGTAAATGGTGATAAATCACTTAATAGAGAGAAAAAATTATTTGCAATCTGCTACCAAAGTAGCAGTGGATTACATGTGACACATCTGTGTTTTCTGCTTTTCCATTCCCTTTGTGAATGCACAGCCCATATCTCAGTCTGAAATGCACGGTTAATGTGCCTATATATGTTAGTAGTAGTAGTAGTAGTAGTACACCTTTTTAAAGTAGCCCACTTTTTCTGAGTTTTTTTTTTTTTTTGGATGATTGATGCGACAAATACAAACCCTACTAATCAACTTCTGCCTCATAACACCTGTCAGATGTGACATTTTTAATCTGCTGTTCATTGCAGAGGAAGCTGCTTAAGTCACGGCTTCATTCACTTGAGTTGGTACTGTCAATATCTGCATTATTTAAGCTTTATTTCACCAAGTGAGCCTCATTCAGGTTAACACTCTGTACATCAAGTACGCAACAGCACTGTCTAAACATTTGTATTTTGCTAAATTTTATTTGAAACTGCATTAGTATCACAGTGATTAGTGTACCTTACAGAGAACATGGGTTCCAAGTATCAGGGTTGTACATTGTGAAAATGCTTTAGATTGTGAGTTCATGTCGTCTACTTTAACCTGCAGATGTAACAGACTTTCTTCACCATTGATGAAATAGTATCCTGTCGACTTCACTGTGAACAATGAAAAATCACAGTTACACTGTGAACCACAAATGTATAGTTTTATTTTTGGTTTCATTATTAAACTGTGGGAGATTAGACAACACTTATCGTATTAGTGGAGTGATAGGAGCTGTTGAAGAACTGGTGTACAGCACAGATAGTTTTCTGACAAGTGTATAAATATTGCAATAATATCAGTCCAAAATTATGTAAATATAAAATTGAAGTCAGATAACAATAAACAAAAGCATACACACAGCATTAGCCTCCACAAACATTAGGGACAACCAGGTATGATGTGGTTGTAACTCATCTACATTGGAAAAAAAGCTAAGATACATTTTTATTCAGATCATTGTGAGTCTAAGTCAAAAGATTGTCATGTGGTCCTAAGGCCACATTGCCCAGACTGACTGAAAGATTACAAATAACTCAAATTAAGACCCTTGAACAATGACTCTATTATCAGCAGATACATAAGAGTCAGAGTTGATTCAACAATCTGCCCAGAGGAGGAACTGACTCTCAGAAACTTCCCTGTAAAAGGAGATATTTGTATTAATGATCTTCTACTAAATTCTTAGAACTTCAGATGCAGTCAATGAAAATGATTTTGATAAAAGGAACACTGAGTGGTGTGCCTTTAATTATCATTACATACATTTATATTACAATAAATCAGCCTTACATTTCAGTCAGGTCAGACTCCATGTAGGAGATAATATAACAATACAACAAAATGCATGTTTGACACAATATCTGTATATTCAATGTACAGTAGCTCTGCCACCCTGAATCATCTTGGCATGGAGCAGAAGACTACTGAAAAGGCCTCACCTTGACCTAGTACTTTTTCAAGGTCAAATAGCCTTGTGCAGTTATAATAATAATATTCGAGTATTAATATAGGACGTATACTATCAAATATAAATTTGCATGTAGTAACTTTTACTCAAAGGCAGTCTAATCTAAATTTTAGTGCCTTAGCCTATCTTTCAACAGAATATTACACTATATTTGGCTGAGGGGGATTAAAAGTGCACAGCATGTTCTGTTCTTGTTCAAGTGTAATAAATCCCTTAAATTCCCCACCCTTTATGACAAGAAAACATTGGTGTAAACTGTCCTGTAAAGACTAGCCACAACCAGAGATCAGCCATAATTCAGGCTCTGTAGGACACATAGGTGATATTTAAGGTAAATGTATAGAAATACAGTTTCCATCAGTCTTGTCCAAATGTTTGCATTGACTGAACCAAAGCAAATTTTGTATGAATCTCTTAAAACAATTAGACTTTAAACTTTTCAGCATCTGTACTTGGATCTAAATTAGTGCTTTAGCTCCAAAGTAGTTTTCTTTCAGGCAAGTGTTTGTTGTGTTTGTTGTGTTAGAGGACTCCTATTTTATGGGTCATTTCACCCATGGGTGGGGTTGCATCCTGTATTACTGATGTGTCTGATGCCGGTTGTCATGTAAGTGCGGTATCATAATCCAGTTAAACCAACCCCTAACCCTAACATATAGGGCGTAGCCCTGCCCCCGAGCGAAAGACGTACAATGAAATGACACTAAAAATAGTCCCAGTGTCAGTTATTAGTTAATTAATCAATTAGTCATTTGGGGAGATGATTAAAAATATCCCAAAATAGGACAGCGATCGATGTAATGTATTGAAGGTTTGATTTTGGGTCCCTGGGATGTCTGGAATGTTTAAATGTTGATTCTGTCTTTTTCAGACTTAGATTAAAGCAGTCGGTGGTTGCATTCCTTCTTCAATGGGCTGTTTTGAAATAATGAATTTTTTTTTAGAAAGGTATTTATTTTCAATAGTGTGTGGTATTGAATAGTATCCTAAATCCCTATGTTCACTTTGTTTTGAATCCAATGTGCTGTATCGTTTCCCAGCATGCACCTGGTGTTTCTGTGGCTGCTCTCCAGGTCCTTACATGGGTCTGAAGTGCAGCATATCTCTGATGAAATCTGTTTCAGTGGGTTGGGTTGGAATTCCTGACTTTATCTTTGTGCTTTTATCTGTGCAGCCAAGTTATCCTTTTACAGCCTGGTTATGCAACACTTCCTCCTCCTGCTGCTTCTGACTTAAAATTTGGTTGATCAGATTGTGATGGTCTTGTATAGAAAGCTTAAAAATTGGTGCATGATCTGTTGATGTAAAATGGTGATAAATGCCACATTATGTGTAAGTTAATGTGTTATTCTGGCCTGGGGTTAGATTTTCTAATGAGACAACAAAAAGTTATAACATTAACATCAATTTTGTTTTCTATTTACGAAAAAGTAGTTATAAAACGCTTCTGAGCAATGACATTTCTCTAGAAACGTCAGTCCTTTATTCTGATCAGCTGAGTCTGTAATTATCGGCCGTCCGTCGGGCCAAGTGCGCATGTGCGTCTGTCTCCTGCTGTGGGCCGGTGTCTCTCTCCCAGTCTCTCCCTCTGAGCCAGGCGGAGCGCCGTGCTGCTGCATGCTTAGCGGAGGTTCAAGATGGACGCCAAACAGGGTTAGTCTGGCCGTAATCTTTTGTTACCCGCTATATCTCTCCTTATTTACATGTCGCATTTGCGTGCCGTTATGTTGTGGTTGTGGCCAGAGTGCGCCGCAGCGGCTTCGGGGCCGCTGGCGGAGGTCATGTCGGACAGATTGACGTCTTCCCCCGGCAGCAAGAACGTGGCTGTCGTTGAGGGCTTTCAATTCACAGTTGGGGGGACGTTAACAACATCCTATCGTGTATTCTGTCTGGTTGAACTGAGGGAGGGTGAGACTGACGATTAAAACGGCGAGCAATGAAACGTGATCTGCGGCCGGGGCTAGCTAGTTGTGATGTGGGGCTATTTATAGGCAGTCTCCGCGATGCTAGCACGGTTGCTACCATATGTAGCCTGGCGGACACTTTTGGACCGCGGTCCACCCCCTTCTTCCCAACATCCCCACATCGAATATTGGTTTCTAGGCCTGTCTTTACATCCAGACAATGGCTCTCTGTCAAACAGCCGACCACAGCAGCTGCTGCATGGCTAATAGAGCTGCTAACATCTAGTTAGCGTGTGCTGTCAGATAATGGAGAGCTTAGCAGTCAACGCCCACATTTACACCCTGCTGTGCTGTTGAATTATCAATCATTGTCGTTATAAAGAATGCTTTTAATGTAAAACAGCCTTAGATAAATCTGCAGTGGAAAGGCCTTAGTCTTGGTGTTTTCTGTTACTAAACATTTTCCGCATCTATTAAAAATGGTACAAGACTAAAATGTCTCCTAACTCCTACTAATCATCAGTTGGACACCGGCTGAGTAGGATGGTTACCAGGCAACAGCAGTGTCTCTGATAGTCCACATTGTATGACTTTTTTCCCCCCTGTAGGTTGAAGTCAATCACCACTCTGTTTAATTATGACCCGTGTATAAAACGTAAAACATTAGATTTTTTTTTTTTTAATTATAGTTTTTTGTCAAACCATATGGATCATTAATTCATAGTTATAGCAATTATCTATTATAATACAGAAAGGCACATGATTGTATGCAACTCCATATCACTTCTCAGAGACAAAGCTACTGGTTGTTTCGTTTTTGATCATTTGTGAAATGATATGCAGATCTGCAAGAATTGTGTAACGTATGAAAATTGAGAAGTCCCCCAGGCTGTGGTGATTGGCTCATTCAGTGCCCTTGCTGAATGAGTAAGGACAACCTCAGTTTGTATTTAAATACTCTTTAACTTATCAGTGATCAGTTTAAAATCTTTGACTGTTCCATTATTTTTTTTAAACTTTAATGTTTAGCATTGAGTCTCAGTATGATTTAAGGCTTAATCTTTAAAGCACTATGCCATTCCTGAGGTAGATTTTACTTTTATTTTTTACTTTTTTACATTTTACTTTACTGTACTCCGTAGATCCACATATCTTTGCACAAATGCCTCCTTCAGATTTTTTGAATACTGACTATGTGGATTTGTCAGATCTACTTCCTGTTTTGAGAAATCAAGGGATTACTTCTATTGTCAACTAATTGTTCATTCATTTTCCTTCATTATCCTCTACATGTTTGCAGGGGGCTACAGACTATCCCCACTGACGTTGGCGAGTAATTAATCAATACAGTCAAAAATGTCAGTTGGTTTTTCTTTAATGTTACATCATCAAGTAAATCAACGGAATTGTGAATATTTTTTAGGTTAATTTTATGTCCGCCGTCAAATTGATTGGCATAAATACAAACTAATATATTAATGTACTGATGTTTTGTGACCAGTTGCCTCTTTTTATAAGTGATTTACACATTCAAACTTTTTTTTTTTAAATTACATGTTAAGTTGAACTGTGGTAGCCATAGGAAAATCGGTATGGATCCTGTAGAGCTGAGCCCTCTATATGTATGGATGAAGCTATTTTTCTTTAGACGCCGTCATGGTGTGCCACTAAGACTGGTTTGAGAGAGGGCAGTTCAGGACTGGAATGATGGCCGCCACAGATTCTCTTTCACATTTGGAAAGGACTTGCCTGTTTCTGTCTGCAGTCTCACTGCTAGATGTCACTGTATCCAGTCCAATAGAATAATTGCAGCTTGTTGGACCACATGTGAGAAATGTTCTGTTGTCATAATCATCTGTAACTGAGGCAAGAAAGTTTAACTGCCCGACTGGAGTCCAGTTGGACATGATGTGCCCTCAGTGGTTCTGAAAGTACAGCATTTGAGTGACGTCAGAGGCTGCAGGAAACCCAGGACTCCTCCATTTCTAATATTATCCACTGACCTGCCTGGAATTCCCCACTGAAATATAAGTATGCTCAGGGTCAGACCCTCAGCTGTTTGACACCCACCTCCGCCTGCCCACATCTCTGTGGGTCTTGACAGTGGGAGGGGCTCCTGCAGCACCTGTACGTCAGAAACCACCTCATTAACGCTTAGTGAAACCAGCAGGTGGCATTGAATTAACGTCAGAACTAGACTGTTTATTTGACCCTTTTAAATCATGGAAGTTGATTAATCACATACATATATTCTTGGCTAAAAGTTACTTGTTTAGCTAGCGCGGGGCTCTATGCCCAAACATTTATATGACGTATTTTTAAAAATTATCCCGGTCTTTGACGTTTTTTTTTTTTTTTTTTGCGAAGATGTTTACATTATGTTTACTTTCATACAATCTTCGTATTCCAGAATATGATTGTGGTGCAGGTGGTGAAGCAAGTTGCTTGTGTTGCCTCCTGCGGCTAAAACTTGGCTTGACAAGATTAGCTTGACAACATTTACAGATGATTTGATCCGCGTCAGATTTTTTAAAACTGAAGTATTTCCAAACAACAGACACAGCTCCCCTTTTCGGAATGAGGTCTGTGTCATTTTCTCCGTCCATGCCGCCTAACTCGCTGTCCTACCACCTAGTTTCTGCCACTACCATGCTCTCCTGCAGAGTTGGCTTGTTTGGTGTAACACTGCAAAACAGCCCCCACTCAATCTACCACTGTGCAACGTTCCCCTGCTCCGTGTTGCCGACACAATGCGCACACGCGGTATGGCGGTAAATGACAAATTCATATCATAAAAGTAAAAATTACCCGTATACCCGTTCAAACGGTTTACAGCCCAGCCCTATGTTTAACGCATTTTTCTTTTTTTTTTTAACCCTAAAACTTGTCAGATGTCAGGGGAAGTCACTTCGTTAGATCCATATCTAGTCCTGTTCAGCAGTAACAGAGCCCATGTAGTGTCAGTTACATCACGTTAATGTTATCATCATGGCATTCAAAGGATGAAAAGAGGAAGAAGAATAAGGAAGTTTTGGGGACAAACTTTTGAGTCAGACTGCAGTGAGTTTCCTGCTTTAAGGCTTCGAAACTGTATGAATGTGCTTCTGTGACCTCTGACCTCCTCAGTGATGCAGGACTTGGACTTCCACCTCCAGAGGATCACACTTGTCTCAGTCATGTGAAGCTTAGTTGAGTCGAAGCTAAAATATGACTGTTCCATCCGTTAGTGTGACCCGTCCAGTTTATACAGAACATGTTAAAAAGGGCTGTTGTTGTGTGTCATATTTTTTTGTGCAGCCAAAACAAACAGTCACTGTGTACTTTGACCTCCTGTGACATCATGATCTCATAATTTCTGCTCATCATGAATATTGGACACAAACAAGAGCTCACTCTTCTTCAGATTAGTAATAGTACTTTTCCATAATAAGAGATTGTGACTTGTTTAAAAAAATATCTTTGTAAATGAGGTTGGATTGAGCATTGTAACTAGATATGTGTATTTATTTGTAACATTAATAACTGTGCTAATCTACGGATTTAATAAATAACTGTAAATATATTTGATTTTCAAAATAAATATATGCAAATAGCAATTTAGAAATGTATGAAAGGCCCCTAATCTGCGTGACCCTGTACAGATTAGCCTGCATATTAAAAAGACGGAAAGTTCCTTATGTCGACTGATGACATTAGCAATATTCTGTCCAGCCCTAAAATAAAATACTTGTTCATAATTTAAAGCTGCGTATGACTTCACCAGTTTTTCATCAAATCTGTAAAACATGAGTCATAGCTCAAGTATCACAAGTCCGTAAATCTTTCTGTGATTACGCACACGAATCTCTTCCCCCATGGCCCTACAACTGTACAAAGTGAAAGTGAAACGTAAGACGGTCCACTAATTCCTCTAACCCTGTATTCTGATATCCATACTTCCATGAGTACACTTCTACACAGTACACTGTCTGCACAGATTTCAGGAGGTAAGTGTTCCAAATGTACACTCCATGGTGCACTTACCGGAAATTACAATCGCGACTCTCGCCCGGCTCGTCATGCCACATAAAATCATCCCCAACTTCGCTAAGATTTAACCCTTCATGCACCTTTATCTTGAAAATGAGTTTGCGTATGAACACAACGCCGTTGTCGCTGGTGTTACCTCCACTTCCTCCTCCATCTGACAGAGAATGCTCAGGTTGGCTCCGCCTGTTCCAATACGTACTGAAGATGGTGTTCGTTGAGTGCGAAAAGTGTACATCGTTCCACACTTCACGATTTGACTGTTATGAGTGCACCATCCGGGTTCTTTAGGTACACTTATTTTTGCCGCGATCATAATGGAACTCCCTTCGCACTCAAACTAGGTACGATAAGTACAGAAAGTATGAACATTGGAACACAGCTCAAGTCTCCCAGTGTTGTACATCTCATAGATTAAGTCCAATGTAAATGTGTGGTTTTATCCATAAAGCAGGTTTTGTCTGCGTAATCAGATCTTTAACTCTGTCCCTCCATCTTCTTCTCCTGCAGTGGTGGATCTCCTCTACTGGCGTGATGTGAAGACCACTGGTGTGGTGTTCGGCGCCGCCCTGCTGCTGCTCCTGTCTCTGACCGTGTGCAGCATCGTGAGCGTGTGCTCCTACATCGGCCTGGCTCTGCTGTCGGTCACAATCTGCTTCAGGATATACAAAGGCATCCTGCAGGCCATCCAGAAGTCTGATGATGGACACCCTTTCAAGTGAGAAACCACCGCAACCAGTCCACAGTGTACAGCGTTATTTAAGACGTGTAGGACAGAATTTTACAAATGGTTTTGAAAAATATACATAAAGGGCAAGTCCTGCAGTTTTCTGTACTGTTACTGTCATCAAACCCATGTACCTGTATTACAGCTGCCTAGTTCTGGGTCTCACCCTGATCATTGGAGGTCCATAGTGGTCCACACTGAACCTCCTGTAGGATGGTTTTCTCCTCTAATACCAAATACTTCCATTGTATAATATTTCAAGGTTATAGTTCCTTGAGAATATTTTGGTACACTATAAAGTCCAATTGAAATTAATTAAGGCAACCTCTGCACATGAAAAGGGAAACCTACACACGAGCCAAAATCTGCATACACGTGTTTTATTAAGTTTACTATCTCTGACTGATTAGCCTTTGTCTGTACATGTACGTAACTGTACAACCCAGTGTTGGCATGAATTCACCACTGGATTATATGATCTCTACTGCACCTGCAGATTAGTTCACCTAGTGTTAATTCACATAAAGTTCACCTAAAAACAGCATAAGAAATGACACAAGTGTCACAGTCCTTAATTAAAACCTTAATGTCAATACCTGCATTTCCCTGCATGTACTCATTTTGTAAGAGGGGTTTGATCCCCCCCCCCCACTATATTTGCAGTTGAAAACTGTCAGAATCCAAAAGTCAAAACTCTTTTGATTTTGAATTTTGGGGTACACAGGTCAGATGTTTAGGGGTCCTGTTGAAAGAAAATGTGGCAATTTTCAATGAAAAATATAATTTCACATAATTTTTTAACTGTTACTTATCATCTAGCGGATTTTCCAAAAAAGCATAAACATCCAAAAAGCAGATGGACCTTATTTGGGACATACATAGGCAAAAGAAATGGCCATTTTTAACAGGACACACAATTATATATTGAAGGAAATAAGTAAAAATTATAAGGAACGTCAACCAAACAAGAAACACAAATGTTACACAGTGTATAACTATTTCATTCTGGCTTTTTAACAATACTGCCCAAAAAGGAACAGGAGTAGCTGAGCTTCTATTGTCCTAGCCCAATTTTACATGACTTGGCTGGTCAGCTAAAGCGTATAACAAAGAATAGGTCAGTCATTACATTACAAAAAAAGAGAACAAATGATTACATACATCAATAACTATTACTGTTGTGCTCCCATTCATTGTTACTATATTACTGGAAAATAAAGTTTTTTTTTTAGTTTTTTTTTTACACATACTCATAATTTTCATGATGACAAACCCAACCAAACAAATCTGAAATGAAGATGACATTTAGATTTTCTATACATTGACCATAGTTTGGTTTAGGGGATATTCATCATGATTTTGAATGCTTCACATAAGCCTCATAAAGGTAGGAAGTAACATGAGTGAGCTTCATTATACACCCTTTCCACCCTTAGGTAACTAATGGAAGTACTATGTTCTAATGATGCAGCTACATAGTCTGAGCACTTCTGCAGAGTAAACTGTCCATCACTGCTGGTGTCACTTTCTCCATAGGACGTTGTAACAGTAACCACAGAAAATCACTGGGCTTTACACTGCCCATCAAATAACTAGACGGTGTTTTAGCTGGATTAACCTTAATTAACAGACACCGAAGAGGTCAGAGGTTATAGACATAAAACAAAACAAATGTGGACTGGAACAGTAACACGAGGAAGGTCTTTGTGGGGGGGGTCATGCTCTTTTCTAGCTTTTTGACAAACCTTCTTATCACTGCGTCTGTCCAATTAGCTCAGTCTTCTCATAATCTGTGTGAAGAGCTCACAGAGCCACATTAAAGCTGATTTCACATTAAGACAACCCAGTGTTCAGGTCAGAAAGCGGATTTCACTAGAAGTCCTGAACTTGTGTGTTGTGCTGTGTTGACCTGCAGGCAGTACCTGGACCAGGAGGTGGCGCTGTCTGAAGATATGGTCCACAAATACAGCGACATCATTCTGGCCAAGCTCAACAAGACCATCGGTGAACTGAGGCGCCTGTTCCTGGTGGAGGACCTGGTGGACTCGATCAAGGTGAGACCAGCCAGAGCTTCTTAAAAGTAGACTTAAGCAGTCTGGAAAACTCAGAGCAATCTGAAACGCAGCACTAAGATAAATGCAGTCCTGCAAAAAATTATTTACACTGATAGAATTTATTGTTGGTTTACATTCTAAAAAAATATAGATTAAAATGTTGTTTCAGTTCACAACAATAATTCATGTCATCAATGTCAAAGGAATAGTTCTTTCCTCTTTAAATGTTGACTTTTTGTCCTCCATGAAAGTAAAAAAAAAAAAACAAAACAGATAATGATTGTGGTTTTAAATTAATTATAAATGTATAACAAAATGAAAATGTATAAAATATGGAATGAGAGAAAAGATGGCATAATACATGAAAATAATGCAAAAGATACAAGATAAAATAATGTAAGATAAAAATTACTCGTCCAAATGCACCAAGTCATTTGGCAAACAGCAGAACATTTCCCATTTCTAGAGGAACAACATTTAGGAGGCTTCTAATGATAGTCAACATCAAAATATTCAGTTAGTAAAACAGTTAAAGCTTTAAACCTGGTGGAAGTTTTCAGCTGAGAATGTGAACCAGATTAATCCTACAGGTGATTTACCGTGCTCTGACTAAAGTTCACTTATGACTCAACATTTAGCTCATTTCACACACATTAACTGTATTATTTCATTCCCCAAATTCAGAGGTAGAGGTTGTGGTCCAGACCGCTCTGTTCCATGAGGGAGGATAGTAAATGAAGGGGTTTTAGGAGTAACTTGTTCTGCTGATGTTGGAGTCTGAGTTTTGCTGCTACATGTGTTGGGTTGAATCCAGCACTGTTGTCCCTGTAGTGTCAGAATACGTGGGGGTGTGACTGTAAATCAGTGGGTTAGTGTGTCTGCATTTGTAGATGTGCAGCTGTCAGGCTCCTGTCGTCACCCCCCCACCCCCCACCCCGGACTCTCCACCAGCTCTGCATCACCATCAGAGATTCCCTTAGAGGGGAAACCAGACAAATTCCTTTAATCTAATTAAGACGCACTTTGAGCCTCAGGAATGTTTCAAACAGCCTCTGCCGCATGCATCAGCCTCCCACCCCCACCTCGTTTTGCCGGTGGCAAATGTTTACATCCACACCGACAGCATTAAAAACATCACACACATTTAAGCGACAGGCGTGTTACATTTCACCAGCATCCATGTTGGCTCCAGGCGAGCTCGAACATTCATCATCAGGATGAAGGAAAAACTGTCACATTAGTGCAAATGGAAACCGCTTCAGGTTAGAGTGAAAAAGAAACGCAGACTAATCCTGTTCAACAAAAACCAGAAAAGAGCAGCCACAGGTTGTTATCAGCTGACACTATCCACACCTAAAAGCATAATTAGGATTTTTTACTGTATATTTGACCCCTGTTTTTGTTGAACTGTTGTTTAACCCTATAAAGCCCTGTGAGGCAACCTTGTTGTGATATAGGGCTCTACAAATAAAATTTAATTTTTTCAGATTTTTCAGGAAACAAAAACTTAGACATGCGGAGATGATTTAGGCAAAAGGGTTTTTTTGTCAAAAAATTACATTGGCAGTTATTTTAGGAAGGTAATATTATGTGATCTGAATATCATACAAATCTCATCTAGAATAAGTCTGAAGGTAAAGTCATTCAGTTTTTTACATTATGCACAGAAAAGGTGAAAATGGACTGAGTTTCTAATGGAAATTCATATCACACAAGACAAAACAAGTTCAGACAAGTATCAAGTCCTGCCTTTTACAGCCTTAAATCCAACTGTGTTCACCTCAGCAAGATGAAAATAAACTAAGGCGAGTACTGATTGTTGGAACATGTCTATTGTCAGAACATTACAAACACTTTTCACAAAAGTACCTGAAAAACAATATCCTAAAAATGTAACAGTAACACCATATGTTGATTTGTTTAGTTTTGTGCCAGTTGTTTGTTTTTTTGTAATGTTGAGTCCAGATCCAGACTGAAGTCCTTAATTCAAAGTTGCCATAAATTGATCAGCCCTGTTCTGTTTTCTGTTTGGTCTTTTCGTGCAGTTTGCTGTGTTGATGTGGATCCTGACTTACGTCGGTGCCTTGTTCAACGGCCTCACTCTGGCTATTCTGAGTAAGTTTGTCCTTCAGTCCTGTTTTTCATGGTCATGTGACAATAGAGCGCAGTAGAAACACTTATTCTACTTTAGTGTCTGTAAATCTGCATCATACTAACATAACCATCACAACCAAAGAACATATTGGTCATCAGCAACACAAAAACAGTAATAAATGAAGGGGTTGGACCTTTGTACCGTACCGCCCCCAAGTGGAGGTTTATGGAACGACAGACCAGATGCAGGTCCACGTGTGAATCATAGCATCTCTCTCGCTCTCTCCCCTCAGGTGTGATCGCAGTGTTCAGCTGCCCAATCGTCTACGAGAAGCACCAGGTAAGACCTGCCTTCTTTACCCATGATGCAACTGTAAATGAATACCAGTGAATCCGTTTAACTCTGCTGTGTTTTCACAGACTCAGATCGATCACTACCTGGGTCTGGTCAATAACCAGGTCAAAGATGTCGTCGGAAAGTAAGTTTATTGTTAAAAGTGCGTTGAGTTCTTCACTGGAGTAAAATGAACCAGTAAAGAACTAAGATGACACACTTGACCCACCTACGACCGGGTTTACGGCTCGGATGTAAAATGGGAACAGAACTGAGCATGTGTCTGTGTTTGTTTCAGGATTCAGGCGAAGGTTCCCGGAATGAAACGCAAAACGGAGTGAAGACGAGAGAGGTGTCAGGTTGGATTGAGGAAGTCCCGAGAAGAACATGATTGATGAAGATGATGGGGGAGGGGTTATATGAAGGCAGGGGGTGGGGTCTGGAATGGACGCAGCCCTTCTAACTTTGTCAAATAATAAACACTTTTTTTCCAGGTGAGAATTCCTTTTTGTTTGTGTTTTTTCTGGGAAAGTGAAGCCGAGGTTCACGACACCAACCCCACCCCTGAACCTAGTGTAGTTAAAATAATTCTATGTAGAAATGTCAGTTGATGCGAGATGCTGAGACACTCGGACACATTTAACCTTTCCACAGGCCCCGCCCCCTCCTGTGTATTCACTTTGGGGTTTGTTTTTGTTTGCTGCTGTTTGGTCGTTTGTTTTGTCGGTGGAGCAGCGACCGGCCGCTCGCCCTGTCCTTTGGGTCCTTCTCTTCTTTGTCGTGTCCCTCGGCCTTTGGGCTCGTTTCCTTGGCAACCTGCTGCGTGGTTTAGCCTCGATGTGATGAATGACGCTTTTTTTTTCTTTTTTTTTTTTTGTGAATGACGTCTTTGACTCCTGACGAGGCAGAGGGGGAGGGGTGGGGATTGTTGTACTACCATTAATTAAAAAAAAAAAGTTCATTGCTTCTGAGTAACTCTAGCTAGAAACATCTAGAAAACTTTTGCCAGACAAATGAAACATGAATTGCATTAAAGTCGTCTTTCCATGTCATTGCAGCTGGAACACGTTTACATTCATCCACATCAGAAAACCATAAAAAGCTTAAAAAAAAAAAGTGGGTTTAAATAAAAACTAAATATCCATACTGTCTGTGGAGCCGATACCTTCATGAAGTTGCAACTCGATGTAACTTTTGGGAAAACCTTCAAGCGTTTGTTTGTTATGCAAGTATAATTGTGAATGATAAACTTCATACTTCAATTGTGACGATAAAAAGCTTCCAGCTGGGAGCCGTGTTTGTGGAATGCATTGTGAGATGTAAACAATTATCAATAAAGCTTCTAGACGAAGAAAACCGCCTCCTCATCTGTCCGACTTGTGTTCAGATTCAGTCTTATAACGCTGCACCTTTAGCTCCGAGACAAACTACTTCTACCGTTAAGAAGGTGAGCGCTAATTAAAGTCACATTTACAGGCTATTATGACACTGATGCATAAGAATATGATGACAGGAAGAGATACAAGTCATTTAGAAATATTAATTAAAGTCATTGATTTCACAGCCTATAAAAGACCGAATGTGTGAAATGTATCCAGGAAACTGGTTTTAACGTCAGGCTCTAAATAAATAAACCTTGTGTCCAGATCAGTGAAAGGAGGGAAAATCAACAGGACAAACAAGTTACAAAAAATATATTTGTAGAATGAGACTTGAGAATGTAAACTCTGTCACTCTATTTAGACAAGTCTTAGAAAATACTGTAGCAGCTTTATATTTTATATTAAAAAAAACATACTTTTTTTGCCACATAATACTTATGTAGTATCACAATGAGGTTCATAATATTTTTTATATCAAATTTTATATAGTGCCAAATCATAAAAGTTATCTCATGACACTTTACATATGGAGTTGGTGGAAACCAGACTGCAAACTATACTTTAAAAACATGAACAAAAAGAAATTAAGGAAAAAGTGCAATTTTTACCATTTCTGCCACAATTTGGCCTCAGTTCCTCATTTTCACATGTTCATTATAAAGTACAAATACACTAAATATTCAGTAACGGGTAGAATATTGGTACAATTACATTTAATTCTCTTGAGACATTTCAGGTTCTTCATATTTGTCCAGATTGTTCACATTTTTGTGTCATTTCATTTTTTTTTAAAAAAACTTAAACAAAGAGGGAAAAATGCATTTTTCATTATTTCTAGGTTATTATGATAATGTTTTATTGCTCTGACCTAAAATTACTTGAACATGTTTGATTGTTCATATCTTCAGTGTAATTTTTGTATTTCACTCATTCATCCCTCAGGCCGGATCGGAGCCTTTAGCAGGCCGGTTTTGGCCCCCGGGCCGCATGTTTGACACCCCTCTTTTCAGTGAAGGGTTCAAGTCTTAATGATCATGTGACAGATGAATGAGTGCTTCCCCCAATGAGTCCTAACTTTCACTACATTTTTCCAAATATGACTCATGACTGCATGAGCAAACAAGCATGTGAGACTGAAGTTATAAAACCTTTATTTTACAAATAAAAAGCAGAAATCAGATGGTTTCACAGGCTTCGATTTAACTTGTAAACACATCAGGCCAGGTTCCAGTAAAAAACAAAACAAAACACAAACAAACTTATTAAATAAATACAGAAACTAAAAAGTGTGTCTTCACTGGTTTTACTTTGTTTCTCAACCACTTTTAACCAGTTCTACTTAAAATAAAAACATGACTGTATGCAAATAGATCATCATAGTCCTCGACTCCCATCATCAGCTTTAAAAAAAACAAAAAAAAAACACAAATGGTCATATTTCTGAAAAGCCTCTTTTTGATCAAACCAAAGTGTTTAATATGTTCATATAATCTGTCTATGCATCTGACACACACTCACATACATTAGCCAATACATGATGTGATTACAATTAAGTCTGTTATAAAAAATCATCCACAAACACATTCTGTTAAAAAATAAATTCATGCATCATTTATATTCATTTACATAATGATACAAATCACATCTTCACTGCAAACTAAATATGATCTGAGAGCAGCATCTTATTTATTTTCAACACATATGTATATGTGTGTGTGTGTGTGTATTATATAGTATATTGTGTTCCTTGGCTTCTTCTTTTTCTGTGCAGGAGCCGCAGACAAACACCCAACAGCACACTGACACATGACTGCTTCACTACCACGTCACTTTTTTTGTTAAATAAAGCACAAAGTTGATTGTGTGACACTGAGTTTAGGAGAAACTTTGACAACAGGCGTCTATTTAACTCCCTCCTGTTTTCTGTTAAAACTCTATCATTGAATTCACTTTGTTCTATTAAAATAAAATCATGTCATTTCTTGTCACCATAACTTCCCACTAAACTGGACTGTTGTCACTGGTCTGAACATCATCAAATGTCAGATTTTTTTTATTATATTCACAGTAAAACAAGAATTTAACATCACTTTTAAAAGGCTTTGATTAAATATTTATGTTAAAAGTTGATCTGAAACCAGTATATCTGCCTCAACATGGTGTTGATCATTAGTATAGACTCCAGTTCGGGTCAGAAAAGTTTTGATAATATTTTACACGTTTTCATTTGCTGGAAGTTGGAGGATTCTTTTTGTTGTCGGGTAAAAAAAAATCTTACATTATGGTATTTTTTTAATAGATAAACACATCCAGAAGTTCACCAATCCAGACCAGCTGGTAAATTAAAACCCTGCATTAAGTATTTTTACATTAACCCCCCTTCTCTCTCTCTCTCTCACACACACACACACACACAGTCTTGTAAACCTAACATAATGGGGATCACCAGTTCCTTATGTACGATATAGGGACACCACTTTCCTGCGGTCCTACAAGTACCAAAAAAATTTGGTATATCATAAAATTTTTTATGAGCATCATCACTAGATATACACACACACATTGCAAAAACCGCCACACGTGGTCCATACCCTGAAATTCACACCAGATATAGTTCTAGTCATTTTAGACACGTTTCAGTGCTAAGTTTTTGTGGGGACGCATTTTTGGTCCCCAGGATGTGACTGTGTATTCATACACGTGTCCCCACACAGTATAGTTTTACAAACACACACACACACACGTGCACACACACCCAATTTTCTTCAGGCTGAAGGGGTGTTGTAATTGTTCCATCATCTGTCTGTCTGTCTGTCCATAATCACATTCTCTGAAGAATGCATTGACGTATCTGCACCAGATTCATACTATGGAAGCGTCTTGGTGTGGAGCAGAAGAATATTAAAAACAGGTGACCTTGACCTACTTTTTCAAGGTCAAATGGCCTGGTGTAGGTGTTATATCTCAGTACTACTACACTGACATATAAATAAGTATGTAAGAAGTTTTACAATCTAACCTAAATGACAGAATCCTACACTATATTTGGTCGAAGGGGGTTAAAAGTGCACAGCACGTTATGTTTGTTTTCTTGGTGTCATTATTTTTTGGTCATTTTTTTCTTTCTTTTTTTTTAAAATGGTATTTTGTTTTACAGTCATTTTGTAATTTTTATGTAGTTTTTGTCTCTTTATGTTATTTTGCCTGATTTTTAGAGCATTTTTGTTTCGTAGGGTCGTTTCAACATCGTCTAAAATCCTTCAATCATTTTAAATGAATGGATTTCGATGCGTCACCACAGACTTTTCCAGTTTCCATAGATACAGTCGTCTTCTGAAGTATTTTTGATGTGTGATCCATATCTGGGTTTCAGGTGGAACATTTGTACAGATGAGCGGCTGTGGCTCAGTTGGTAGAATGGGTTGGCCCAATGGTCAAAGGGTTGGCAGTTCACAGGGGCGTTCTTTGACGGGGGCCATAGGGGCAATTGCCCCTCGCAGCATCATTGGTGGGTGTG
>JAPSES010078605.1:0-27682 GCA_029822895.1 Maxillicosta whitleyi | reverse complement strand
GTTGATGTCCCATAAAGATTAAAGTCGACATCCAATTTCAACTTTATTCTCGGAATTTCGAGTTTAATGTCGACATGTTGAGTTTAATGTTGTCATATCAAAAAAATATCTTCTCCTTCATGAATGGCCCTAATGCTCTGTCGTACGTTTCAGTCTGTTGATGGATGCCCTTTATTTTTATTTATTTATGTTATTTATTTGTTTATTTGATTTTTCATATACTGCATATTTCCATGCAATCCATTTAACTTTTTTTTTTTTTTAATGCGGGTCAATTTAATTTTGTACCTCAGTTGAATATTTCAGTTATGGGATTCATATATTTAAGTCATGTCATATCTGCCTTGTTTGGTTTTTATTCACTAAAGGCAACAGAAAAATATCACTGGTCTACAAGAACAAAATCCTCCAGAATAAAAGCAGTGAAACTTTACCCAGTTTGAGCCTCTAATAAATGTGAATTCAGTCCAAATACAGAATATATAATAGAATCATTCTTCTTCAGGGGTCGTCAACAGCAAATCAATTGCCTCCATCTAACCCTCCATATAATGGAATCATTAATTGCAGTTATTTATATGACAACTAATGGTCAGTTTAAATTTCAACAGTCACCCCAGTGCTTCATGCAAACCAATAAACAAATGTATTTGTCAGTGTAACGTTAGTGGTTAAGTGACGACTACCGTACTTTCCGGGCTATAAGATGCACCTGAATATTAGTCACATCTGACTGTGAGCCGCTGGTGTCCACGCTGTGACATGTGATATTTACACAGAACGATTATTTAAATATTTATTTACATACCAAACAGTGGCTGTAACACGGCAGTAAAACGGCTGATTAAAAAACAAAAAAGTCATTGATCATTTTCTTCCTCCTGCCACTGAAACCACTGAACTCCTCTTCTTCAGTGTATATACATATACATATGCAGTTCTTTATGTTTTCCATGATGAGTGTGTTAATGAGTTAATCTAATGTCTTCTTCAGCGCATCACCTCTTCCACCTGTCTATTTCATCCTGCTAACAGCACCCCCTGGAGGCCGTTAGCCCATAAAAATATGTATGTGAGCTGCATCGTTGTATAAGCCGCAGGGTTCGAAACGAGAAAAAAAGTAGCTGCTCGTAGTCCAGAAAGTACGGTGAATACATTTATATAAACATGCATGTGGGAAAGCTAAAAGCTATTCCGTGATCCCACACTGCGTCACATCATCTAAATCTGTGTCTTTAATTATCTGAGATTTCAGCAGCAGAAATAACTACCTGTTTAGCTCACCAGGTGATGGGTCATGAGCAGTTCTGACTGGTCAAACTCATTCAGAATTCTGTTTGTCCTCAACAATACCCACAGTTTGTTCTCAGTTTTGTGAAAATTTTTGTTTTAGATTTTTTGGACAATTTTTTTTAAATATACAAAGTGTAACTTTCCTCATAATGTTCCATATTTTGATGCTTTAAAACAGGGTGTCAAACTCATGTTGGTTCAGGGGCCACATACAGACCAGTAACACTTGAAGTGGGCCGGATCATTAAAATAATAACATAATAATATATAAATGATATCAGGTCCATAGTTATATGTGTAATTTCTATGTTCGTTAAATTTTATTGTTAAAATGTTTACATCTACAAAAATATCTTTTAAAAACATGAGAAAAACAAGAACAAAAAGACATTTATTAAGAAAAATGTGCAATTTCTTTTACAATTTAAGCCATTATTTGGCCTCAGTTACTCATTTTCACTTGTTCATTATAACATACAGATCACAGTTTATCTACAAATACACAAAATATTTAACAACAGGTAGAATATTGGTACAATCATACTTGTTCACATTTTTTTGTAAAAGGCTAGTCTGTAAATTTAAAGTAAAGTCTGTGTAATTTAACTTTTTTTTCATACAAAAAAAGAGGGAAAAAATGTGCTTTTCATTATTTATAGTTTATTATAATAGTGTTTTATCGATCTGACCCACTTTAGATTGAATTGACCTAAACTTATTTTAACATCTTTGATTGTTCATATATTCAGTGTAATTTCTGTATTTCACTAATTCATCTCGCGGGCCGGATTGGACCCTTTGGTGGGCCGGTTTTGACCTCCGGGCCGCATGTTTGACACCCCTGCTTTAAAACATGGAAAAGGTTAGAGATATCAATATAGTTCCTATGGAGCACTGATATGAAGTCATATATGGACTTTTTAATTAGTTGAGTTCTCCTCCAGTGAAAGTACCGCCCACTTCTATTCGATCTCATCCATCTCGACCACAGAACTTTAACAACGCAGCAGAACCAGACAGCCTCACAAATTCAACTTCTTACTGGTTGTCGATAGAACAGACCAGTGAGATACAGGGAAACCGGTCCTGTTTTTAGTCAGTACTGTTAATATGACCATGTTCTTGTTTTCCACAGTGGGCCCCCCCGTCAAGGTGACCTCCAGTGGGGTGGTCTTTGTTGTCCAGTGGATGCTCGTCGCTCTCCTCTGCTACTGGCTCATCTCTCTCACCTTTCAACTGGTTGCTTCCACCCTGCGGCGGGCGCTGTGGCTGCTGAAAATAGGTGTGGCTTTAGCTTGTTTTGCTCTCATCCTGCGGGACCACAGTGTTGGCACAGAGACCATGGCTGTCCGTCTGGGCGTCCTGGTGTGTGTCTGCGTCCTATTGGGTGTCGGGACATCAGGCGGCTCCAGTGTGGTTGATAAAACCGCCCACCTGGAGGAGCAGGTGAAGACTCTGGAGAAACGCTTAAGAGAGATGGAGCGCTTTAGGAGGACGGACGAGTGACAAAAAGACCCACTCTGCTGCCTTTACTCTTTTTTTTTCATATTAAGTCAAATTGTGGACTTTTTGAGGATTAGTGATGAACTTTTATTCGATGTTATGCCAAAACTAGGGATGCACCAATGTTTAAAATAACTGCCTGGCTGATTGGTGATGACGATACTAATGTTTTTTATATTATTCATCCCTCTTTTTGTGCAGGGAAAGCAAAGAAATCAGTTTAAAAATCTGTCAACTCATCACACTGCTATTGAAAGACTGTAAATTCTGAAACAAACTTCAGTCTTTGACAGTTTTTAGCACTATGCAAAATTTTGATGTTCAGGTCCTATATTAGTGCATCCCTGGACAAAGTGATAACATCGTATTTTAATTTTATAGTATTTGTTGTTTGTAATAGGAACCTGACATCAGAATGTGTTTCAGGATGAGGAGCCCAAAACCTGTTTACATCCAGTTCTCTGCCGTCCTTTTACCACGTGAACGTAGAATTCTCAGAAGGAATTAACTCTGTCCTCTTGCTATAATTAGAAAACGTCGCAGGTCTTGTTGGCTTTATTTTGTTTGTAATTCAGCCATAATCTGGTAACCCAAAGGTGGTTTATCAGATTTTTGCACTGACTGTATATGGTACATTCCTAAAAGCTTTCATCGTAAAACATACTGTTGCGTGCCAGCCTACGGGTTCACCAGGACGTACGTAATACCCTCACTTTTTGTCCCCTCCCAACTCCCAAGTACAAATGCCAGACCAAAATGAAAACTATATTACAATGTAAACTAAAGGAGGGTAGGAGAGGGCTCAGCTAAAGCAACAAACAAAAAGATCTTCAAAAGCTGTCTCAAAATAAAATGGGGAAATAAAATCTAAATTATAAATAATAATAAAATCTAATCTAAACTCCCTAATGAAAAAAAATAGAGAAAAGGTTCAAATAAAAAAGTCGCCCTCCCTTACCAGAAAATGTGCACAATTTCAAAACTAATGTAAAAGGCTGTATACAACTATTTACAACTAATCAGCAAACACATGTCGTCTGGTGGATGAACGCACATAGGACTGGCTGGGAGCCGGCAGCGAACAAAGAGCGAGAGAGAGCGTCTGGATCGTAAGATGTTTTTAAATGATGGTCAATCTGAATCTGGTTCCTCCAATCAGCTGCTTCTTACAAAGAAATCAAAGAAGCAAAAAGTACAAAGTACAGTGCCCCTGCAGGACTGTGGGAAAACACACACACACACACTATACAGAAAATATAACAACATAAACAAAGTATGATCCAGGGTCATAACAATACAAATTCCGGACAATAATTATTCAGTCTATCGTGGATTGTTTCTGCAAAAGAAAAGAGAATGCTTCCTTTTTAGTTTCCATTGTGTGAAAGTGGTGCATTCTAACAATGTCCTGAAAATCTACACGGAAGACTTTCAGATGTTTTTTCTGTTGTACAGTTAATGCTGATTTTATAATTATGTCATTCTGTCATAAGATGTGCAACAATTTTGTCCATTTGTGATCATTAAAGAGATTTTTGCCTGACTGATACTTTATACCTTTATCATTCTTATTATCATTAGTATATATGGACTGAAACCCCAATTTTCACAAAGTGTAAAACTATCCAAACTGTATTTTTGATAAATGGATATATAAACAAATGCACAAATTTAAGTTCCAGCTAATTATTTTATCAGTTCTATTTATTTGTTTTTGCTGTAGAAGGAACAAATGCATGTAGAATAAATCAAAGATCCAAATGGAATTCCACTGAAAATGAATATGGGTCATTTTGACCCACCTATGGAAGCTTGGGATAGTAATACAAAAACTACAATTTCATAAAACCTATAAAAGGTAAGTTAAAAATTTTGCATGGTGTCAATAACATGTTTATTAAGGAATACTTGGAATATGTAATAACAAATTTTCATATTGTAGGAAAACAATTTCACTGGATTATTTCTGACCCGCCTTATGTGTTTCACATTGATAAATAAAGAGCCAACATGGAACTGATATATTTATAAGTAACTAGTTAATTGTGAATATATGTACCTTAAAATAAGGTGTTGGAAATACAGAGTTTGAGAAGTGTAAAGTAAAGTGTACCCTTGTCTGAATAATCTAATTATTGATTTAAGAATACAATGACAGAATTTGCACAGGGTTTCCCATGGTTGCTTTTATTGGTTTCTGTGAGGTATGAACTGAGAGGTAGGAAGCTAACGTCAGCGTTAGCCATTGCCATCAAATCCAGAAGAAAATGTGTAACATGACAAGACTGATACAACAAAACATGAAGCTATTTTGATGTCCCCAAAACCTCAGCTACAGCTACACTTAGTGAATATAACTGGTTATATTTTCATCAAAAATCACATTTTAAACTTCCTGTGAATACAATTCATATCAATACAGATACATTAGCACATCAAGCGCAGGACGCAAAGGCTTTTTGTGGAAAAACTACCTAGAGACAAATATGGAGGAGGAGGACAGAGGCCAAGGACACCTTCACATTTATGAAAAGACACTTAGTGTGGTCAGAAGTTTGGAACTGCTCAAGCAAGTTGTGTTCATAGCACAGCAAAGTTGAATATTACCGTTAGAGGGGCAGGACTGAGATATAGTAAGGCTGGGCAACATGACAATGGCAGCTACAGTGGTTAAATCCATCCTATAAATATAAGAAATATATATTTGATAGCACCTGAAAGCCTGAGCTGTAACACACAGGTTAGTAGAGGCAGCGATACACCATGTAGTGTCAAAATTATTGGAATTACATGGAAAATAAGTTTATTGTACAGTATAGATCAGAAAAATTTTTTTTTTTTTTACAAAATAAGAATATGGAAAACAAGAGTAAGAAAAACAAACATGCAGAAGAAAAAATGGAGCAGAAAAACCCACTGTTTACAGGCACTGTGGCTCACTGTTAATAATACGAATAAAATTAAAACCACAGATGACGGTGATAATCATCCGTGCTGACTGATATAGATATTTGTTTGTCCACATTGCCCAGTCCTACTATACAGCATCATTAACATCTGATTGAAAACAGCTGCTCTACAGACCCATTGAGCACAAACTCACACTGTGCATTGGCTCCATTTGATCAATCCAATATTAAGAGGCTAAAAACATCCAAAGTGTGGCCATTTGGAACTGTTCTGACTTCACCCCTCTTTTATACTTTTTGTACTTTTATCACGGAAACTGCGTTGTCCTGTTCAATTAATAAGTGGTTGAGACAGAATTGGAGTGGTTGACACGCACCATTGGCTCTATGTGATGCTGCTACTGCCGGCTGTGAATGGGCTGAGGTCTCCTAGGCTCTGGAAGGACACTGAGTGATATGTGTACTATATATATATATATATATAGATTTTTTTTTTTGCTGTAACAGGAGTCATTAGTCTCCCTAAAAGGCAGTATCAGTGCTTCACGTGGTGACATTCTCATGGTTTGAGTTGCTGCAAAGACACAGAGAAGGCCTGATCCACTGGACAAAACTTGAACTGCCCATGATGTTCAGATATGATGAAATATGACTATGAAAATGACATTTTTTAGGTGTATTTAAAACTGGTCTTTTTTTTTTCTACAAAAAAGCTCTTGCTAACGTTCAAGATCAACCCAAACAACTGAGATGAACTGTTTCTAAATATGAAACATGTATGTATATATCATTTTAAAGCAGTGGTTTCTTCCTTTTCCTATGTTTACTTTGAATACATATTTTTTTCAGATTATTTTGTGAAGTTTGCACTTCTTTCAGACCACACTGCTGGACCCTCTGCCCCTCTGCTCAAACCATACATGATGACCTTCTTTATATATATGTATAAGTATGTTGTTGCCTGTGCAGACAATAAACTACCACTATAAATATACAACAGTCATTGTAGAATTAAGCATAAAAGAGCACAAACTCATAACTGAATGGAAATAATAATGGACAAGGCCGTAGGGAGTGCAGTGACTGCAACATGCATAAATACATAAAATCAGCAGCATATATTACTCATGAATGTTGACATAAAAGTAACAGGAACACACGCTTTGCAGTCCAAACAACATAAACTTCCATGTTGAATGCATATATTTCACACCACACCAAAGTAAATTCTGTTCACCTTCTGTTTTTCATCCTATCTGCATCTCAAGCAGTTTTGGGTTTTTTTTTTTTTTTTTTTTTAATCTTATTTATCTTGTAGTTCCAGTGACTGGCAGTTGAAGCAGTGACAACAATAATTAGAAATACTGCATGATTAAATCTTATGAATCCATTTCTGCAAACAGATAAAAACAAGTAATATTTTGTTCATTTCTATCCTGCAGATGCATTGTCCAATCTTTCCTTCAGTGCAGAGGTAAGTATTCATATCTGCTGGGCTTTTTCAGAATTCTAATACGTGAGAGGAACACATATTAGAATGTGTGTAAGTGTGTGTGTGTGTGTGTGTGTGTGTAGATATATTTGCAGAGAGCTAGCCAGGGCAGAAAGAGATGCACTATAAAAACAACTAACTAAATGAATGTCAAATAAATGTATTGGAGTAACTATTAAAATGATTGTGTAAAATATGTATTGGAGTACTTCACAAACGTAAGTGAGCACATATACAAAATAGTATAATGTGATAAAATGTCAGTTGAGTACAAGTCAAATGTTGAAAACTGAGTTATGAGTTCTTACATTCAAAGGCTATCGTGCTAATCTTTCATGATTAATCGCTGACAGCAGTAAAAAAAAAAAAAAAAAAACTGAATAAAATTCTGTTTCTTTGATTTTCCATCTTCTAAATTTTGGTATTTGTTTCTATTTTTGTTTGGTTTTTTTTGTTTTTTTCTATGTGTTTCTCCTTTTACTGATATATTACCACTTTTTCTTACAGTTGAATTGTCTCCATGCCCCCTGTTCAACTCAACTGAGCTTTGTTTAAGTTTCACATCACATGGTGACATTATTCATACATTTCTACAACACATGCTCATATTTCCACTAAAAACCTGTTCAGATCAACACAGTTTCTTCAGACTGGAGACAAAGGCCCAGTCCCAATCTCCATCATAAAGGCAAGAGTGTGTTTCCTACAAACTATAGATGATTAATCATCACTAATACAGTACATGGTGCAGATAGTGGTCAATAGATAATATCAGCTTTAAAACTTAAAATGCTGATTCGACAGGATGAAAAATATTCAAACCTGTTAGTTTAATGTTCACTTCCATATTTATTTTGGTGATGAAGACATATTCTTTTTGGTATTTACTATTTTGACTGTGATGTTCTCTTACATCCTGAATAGGAGAATCTGTTTTCTGATAAAGTGAAAGGCTAATTTATTTTTCATTGTTAATTTCAGACATGCATATTGTGTTTTTAGTATAAAAATCTGAGGGGTAACGAGTGAAGATGATATTGGCCACTTAATGAGATATCAACTTCCTCTTTCTGCAAAGTGTCGTTATTTTATCTGCTGTTACAAACCAAAACTGTGAGAGATTAATGTGATAAACTCAGATTATGTCGTAGGTGATATTGTGATCTTATTTTACTAAGCAGTGATCCTGGTTTTCTGGTATTTTCTGGTATTCTTCCAATCTGGTTCTGATATTTACTCAGTATTTGCAGAGACATTACATTCATACCATTTATAGAATATGTAAATTATTTGTGTACATTATAATAAATAACCCCAGCAGCTAAAACCTCAGATGTTGTCACTTAAAGATAAACTTCTCAGCAATTTCTTCTTCAAACATCCAAGATTTGTTTGGGATCATTTTGTATACACCGTGACAACCATGATAATATTAACCAGCTATGAGCACCTGAAAGTCTGACATCTAAGCCCTGGACTGACCTGACCCTCACAAACATATCAGGAGCACACAGTTAGAGAGCGTGGAGATTGGAACTGGGCCGAAGCTGCTGTAAAGTCAGAGTCCTACAGGAAGTTGGAGGTGCTTTTATCTTTGTTGATCTGGAACGTGGCAGCAGTATCAGAGTCGCTCAGGACATTAGTGGTGGAGGGAGGAACTGGAGGCATGGGTTCAGTAGAAGCCTGGAGGACAAAAATACAGACAGACATTTTTTTCCCCCTCTATCTTTTACAATCTTTCTGACTTCCTGAATGTGTTCATGATCTGCAGTCTACTTGGTATCTTCTAACACCACCCTGGCAGATGGTCCGATCCAGCCCATGGATTTAAAAAGTGCAAAAATTACACTGAAGATATTAAGAATCAAGGGCGTCACATACAGACCAATTTGATCTCAACTAGATCAGACCAGTCTAATACTATCATAATAGCCTATAAATAATGACAACTCCAATTTTTTTTTCTGTTTTAGTGTGAAAAAAGTAAAACTGTATGATGAAAATATTTACATTCACAAACTATTTTTCCACAAAAAAATTTAAAATTCTCAACAACCATGAATAACCTGAAATTTCTTATAAAAAAAGTTTAATTTTAACAATATTCCAGCTGTTATTAAATACTTTGTATGTTTGTAGATCCACTGTGATGTGTAAATTATAATGCACATGTGTAAATGAGAAGCTGAGGCATACTATTGTTAAAATGACACTTTTACTTTTTTGTTCTTAAACAATGAAAAAAATAAGTTATTACTTATAGGTTTATTATTCTATTATTTTACTAGTCTGGACCACTTCAGATCATATTGGGCTGAATGTGGCTCAGTATCCTGTGATGCACAGGCACAGTCCCGCTGACAGTAACTAGCTAACTACGATCAGCTCATTAATGTTAGCTGTGCATGTTATCATGACAACACTTACACAAATGGGCTGTGGGTTCGGCTATGTTCATCTTATTTACTTAAAACAATCCTGCTTTCTCTCTTTACTTTGCTGTTTAAGTTCAATACATTCTTCATTACATTTAACCTTCTCTTCAACACAACTGAAAATGCAGAGTGTGTTTTGCTGCTTTCACTGATAGGCTATAACTTCAATAATGAATAAGAAAGTATTTAGTTTGTACCTGTGATTCAGGGTTTAGCAGAGGTTGAGCAGGTGAAGAGGCCAGATTCTCCATCTTAATCTCCTCATTAGCAGGTGGTGCAGGGGAGCTGTACATGACTGGAGCTGGAGCATAACCCTATAAACATACCACAAGATCACAGTTGTAATAAGATTGATAATGAAGACACTCATGCTGTACATCGCTTCTGATGGTTTATGCCCATCATTTTCCTCTTAACTACTTTCCAAAACTTGTCAATGGGGTTCAGGTTCTAGACACTTAAGAGTCCTCTCATGGTTTTTCCAGAACCTTGTCATGAACAGCTTTGATTTTGGTTTTGTTCTGGATCTTGTTTTCCTGTTGTCTGACTGGTTGTTCTCACAATATTATTTTTTAATAATATTGTTATAATATTAGTAATAACATAATATGCGACTGGGGCTTTGGTGTGGAAGATGGCCAGTTCGAATCACAAGGTGGGTCCTTGGGTAAGACCCTTTACGCTATATATGCCTGTAGCCACAAGGGGGAACAAGCCAGTGCCTCATTGTGCCGGTCCCAAGACCAGATAAATACAGAGGGTTGTGTCAGGAAGGGCATCAGGTGTAAAAACTGAGAATCTGATTTGCTGTGACAACCCCAGAAGGGAAAAGTCAAAAGAAAATGTTATTAGTAATAATATTATTTAGATTCTATGGACCTTTGACAATATCAAATAGCTATTTCTGTCATCTGACATGCACATGTTGAGTAAACACTGCAGTTTCCTCTGTCAGGAAGTGGCTCTGTCTTTGTAAGGGAATGAAGCTCTCCCTGCTCCACAGCTGCAAAAGAGACACAAAACTGAAATCCCCATTATCCCTCCCAGTACAGATCTGGGTCATACCATGGGGCCTCCTGGTCCAGGGGGGTACTGGCCTGGTGGTGGACCGTTCCACTGAGGGCCAGGGGCAACAGGAGGGTAAGCAGGGTTCTGTGGTGGGTAGGCTGGGTTCATGCCCTATAGAGATGCAGACAATCAGCAGATGGACTCAACAAACAACCAGAAAATAGACTGAAAAACAGACAACAGGACTGAAGTATGACACTAACTGGAGAGGGTGGGGGCCCATTCCACTGTCCTGGACCGGCTATTGGAGGAGGATGAACGTTTGAAGCCTATATGTATAGGAACAAACATACATACACACAACATAGATGATGGTGTTTCCACATTCACAAAGCCTCTGAATGTCCAAATGGGTCATATCTGATGACCATGAAAAAACGACAAACATTTTACACCAATTATTATATATATATTGATAGGATTAGTGAATCAGCAGGTGTTACACATTTTAGATCAGTGGGTGGTTTTGGTTGTCAGTGACTCTTTAGGTCTTTATGGTATAATGTAAAAATACTTTTATGTAATAATGGCTTAGTTTGTCCATATTTATGTGTTTATGTGAAACAGATGTAATTATTTTAGAAACACAAGTGACTTGAAGTATAATTTTCACATATAAGACATACATATAAGAAAGTGGGTTCTTTATATAAATTGGACCAATTACCATCACACAATGTGGGTGTTTTAATGTAATTAAGTGAAAATTGTTTGTTTTGCATAATGCTGACTTTGTCATTCAATAAATTCTTACCATCCCTGGGCTGGGCATTGGGTAATATGCCTGCAAACACAAAAGAAATATTATTTATTTCAGCAAACAATTATTTTAATTCAGTAAAAATGATGAAAAGTGATGAGCGAAATGTCATCTCACTGCTCCTGGTTGTTGAGGGTTGTTGTAAGGAGGACACGGTCCAACGGGGCCACTAGGAACTGGAACGGCAACATCTGGACTAGCCTGGATAAAGCACATGACAATGGGTCTTTGTTCAACAGATCCACATACCATCTTTACCCTTTCATTGCAGCTTATCTGTTGGCTTGATCTAATTACACCTCTGCCAAGTTGCAAGTGAGTACTTGCAGTTATTAATATTATGATCGTACAGTGGAACTTGGCAGTACAAGTCCACCATAGTACAGGAAATTCACTTTTACAAGTCATGGCTCTGAAGAATGTTTGTGTGTAAATATGAGTGTAAATGAGTTACAGATTTTCTTATGATCAGATCAATTAAAATTGGGGAAAGATGTTTTGACAGTAGGGGTGTAACGGTTTTGAACCGAACCGGAAAACCGCGGTTCAAAGTACTTCGGTTCAACTACTCGTTCTGTCATCCTGAACTGCAGTTTGGCCACATACATCATAATTCCAAGGAGCACTTGAATGCAGCATAACCTCACAAGCGGGTTGACGGCAATGAGGAGCTGTCAGGAATGCGGAGGGAGAGCTGACTCTAAAGAAGGTATTAACAATTGGTGTAGGTAATTTCAAATAAATTGTTCAATGAAACTGTCTGTGGGAGAGAACGGTAACAATGCTAGCGCAGATGAGGAGATATCACACCGGCACCGAGCTCACTCAGCCCAGTGGAGCAGTGAAACCACAACAGCAGCCAAATATTCACGAGGCCTTCCAAATGAAACTTGGTCCAAAATCAGAGGCAAAAGCAATAACTAATGCTATCGGGTTTTTATGGCATTGAACATGCGTCCATTTTCAGTTGTTGAAAACCACAAATTTAAACAATTGCTAAATGTTTTGGAACACCACTATGACATGCCCAGTCCTTATTATTATTATTATTTATTATTATTATTATTATTATTATTATTATTTTTTATTGAGGACTGGTCTAAAGAGATGTTATAACATATATAATTGAGTCAATATAAGAATTGAGAATTGAGTCAATATTAGAAAACATAAGTTATAATAATAAAAGTTGTGATGGAGTACGAGTTAACAAGCAGCCGTCAGTGAGCAAGACTGAGTGGAAAGCATGTGTTCGCCTTTGTTTTTTGTGCATTCACCTCCTCCTTCCATGGACCACATTAAATTTGTACTGCAAGGCTCAACTGTATTGAATACTTGAGCTGAAGTACCTGTTGTGTTGAAGCGGTGTTGGCTTTACTCTTGAAAATCTTCTTCCGACAGCAGCAGCAAATACCAGCCGGGATCCCGAGGAGTAAAAGCAGAGCCAGGAGTGGGTTTCCCTCCGAGTAGTCATGGTGATCTGCAGATGACAACAAAGGCATCCTACTGTGAGCTCAAATCTGTAACACAATATATTCAGCAAAATCTGGATGTTTTAGTAAACTGTCTGAGACGGGCGTTAAAATATTTACATGAGAAAAAGAGCCAGTATTTTCTAAGAGCTTGAATGAGACGATAATAACACAAGTCAATCAGACATGGATTTTTTTTTTTTATGCTATTGAAGAATAAGCACACTTTGGCTGTTCTTTTTCATTTTGATTTTTTTTTGACAGAAGCAATATTTAGTAAAAAAAAAAAATAATAATAATAATAATAATAATATTGTATCCAAGCTGGAAGTTACATAAATACTAAATAATTTGCCCACTGTGCTTTATTTTATCAATGTTATTGTTCCCATTTGGATGTTTCAACATTAGTTTAGACTCTTTCTTGTTGTCCTATGTAAGTAGGGATGAAACCAATTATCATATTTAAGTGCTCTTTTTATAAAATATTAGAATTTTTTTTTAAGTGTCATGACCAGAAGTTGCGTTTTTGTCTCGTGTCCATTCCTGTCTAATGATTTCCGCCTTTATTTTGTAAACTGTTTCCTCTGTTTCTGATAACTTGACCTTTCCCTCATGTTTCCTGACAGTCTGAATGTCCTCTTCTGTTTTGGTTGTTCCCACCTCTTCCCCCATTACCCACTGTGTGTATATTACACACGTCTTCCTTTGTTCGTTGCCAGTTTGCCCTGTCTTATGTCAGAAGAACCAGGGTCATCATCTCCTCACCAGGTCATGTAAAGTGTTATTTGTCTTTGTGGATCATTTGAATAGTTTTTTCTCCTTTTAAGACTGATTTTCAGTGTTCTGATTGTCTTTCATTTTGCCAGTCTTTGCCTCCTTTGTAGGGATGGGAATCGAAAACCGGTTCTTGTTGAGAACCGGTTCCCAGTGTTTCAATTGCATGGAATTGTTTAACAGTTTTGCTAACGATTCCCTTATCAATTCCAGCGGACATGACTAACATCACATATCTTACTCAAGTTACATTAAGTGTGTAGCAACATGTGCACCGTGCGTAGCGAAGTATGACACCCACACAGCTTAAACTCTCAAAAGTTTGGCTGCATTTTACCAGAAAAGATGGCAACAGGGCAACTTGCAATCATTGCAAAGTGAACGTTACATCGTCGGGAGGGAACACGAGTAACATGCAAACCCATTTATACGCACAGCATGCGATAGTTTTAAATGAATGTCGCATTTTCAGCACGCTTCACAGTGATGAATTTCAACCCAGCAGCAGGAGCCATGCCAGCATGTCTTCTATGGTTGCTACTGCAGGTAACTAAGCAACGCACTGCCTATCACGTTAGTCATTGGCGTTTTGTAAAACCTGCTGTTACTAACAGTTAACATTAAATTTAGAAGATGACCATGATGACGACGACACACAGTTCACCTGCCCTTGAAGCTTCTACTTTCATCGAGGCAGGAAAAAGTGAGATGTCCCAGGCCAGGGTAGACGAGTGTCACCGAGCAGTTACTAAGTTTGTCGTAAAGGGCTTGCACCCATTTGCTACTGTACATGCCGCTGAATTTCGGTATGTGAATGTACTCAATTGTATGCTAAGTTAGAGAATGTTAATGTTTAATATTTTCCTCTGCTTTAAGCAAGATGTTTCGCTCAGTCATTAACTCCCATTATATATTTTCTAGGGAGATGATTCTCCTTTTTTTTTCCCACATGAGAATCGATAAAGAACCGAATTGTTAAGCAGAATCAAAAATGGAATCAGAATCGTAAAACTCTTAGCAATTCCCATCCCTACTCCTTTGGGAGTGATTTTGTGTTTTTGCAGTATTTTACTTTACTTTAGTTGCTTATGAGTGATTCTTGTTTTGGGGCTTTTTGTAATAAAAAACTGTTAATTTGGACTTGGTCATGCTTCTGGGTTCAGTTGTTGTGTCAAAAAGCCTTTCCCACCCTTAAATTGCAGAGCCCTTCAAAAGTCAACCCAAAGATATGGAGTTTGGAGTTTTTTGTTTGTATGAAAGTTAAAATAAAATAAAGAAATGACTGAATACAATTGCCATTAATGTTAAAACACTTCAGAGCTGAATCCACAGAAGAATCACACCATCGTAATTATTATATATAGTCCTTAGATGATGTAACACAGCGAATATGTAAGAATGTTGTGAACAGGAATAATCCGTGTCCATCAGTCACTTAATCACCTCATCTACTAAGATAACATAAGACTTTATTCATCTAGCTGTGGGGAAATTTTGCAGTTAACTGTAGCAACATACAACAGACAAGTGCTGAGAAAAAGACACGTAGTAAAACCACAAACTGAAAATATAAAAAGACAAATAAGAAATTTGGCATTTATATAAATATGTCTATAAATAGAGAATTTTGAATTATTGAAATTTTACTAGTGGATGACATGAGTAGAACATGAAGATACTAAAGATGGTATGAGAACTGAGCAGGGTTGGTGTACCTCTGAGGAAATCCTTATAATAGATGTGGAATTGGAAACATGGAGAAAGAGGGGAAGGGGGAGTGGGTTTGTTGTTAAAAATAGGTCTAGTCTAAAAGGCAATAAAGGCCACACACATGTCAACTGTCAGTCAACTTCAGCAAATTAAATTTACTGCAGCCAGTGTGAAGTATGCTTTAGCATCAGAGTCAGTTTGTCATAGATTAATGACAAACCTTTGGACATATTATTACACATAATTCAAGTACTTTCTGAACAGAAAGATAAGATAAGATAAGATAAGATAAGATAAGATTCTGCACTGATACTTGAATACAAATTCTTGTAAAGAAAATGTGGTTAATTTAATTGATTCTTCTACATTTTAACAGAATGAAGTGATTATAAATCACTCTATGAGAGTAAATGAAGGACTGTGAGTAGTAAGTAAATATATCTACACTTTAATGTGAGAGGATTTTACATGAGCATTCAAAGAACATTTTTCAGACAAAAACTGTATGGTGTTAACCATCCCAGAGGCCTCTGCACCTTCAGTTTGCCCTGATTTTTGTCTTTCAGACAAAAGACCAGACAGCACAAAGCAGAAAAAAACAGAAATTGAACCCAGAGTTGCATAGTTTTTCTATTGTTCTGCTCAAACACGTGAAACATGTGACCTGAAATGACTTGAACACAGCAAAACAAGAGAGTAACAGGAAAACACAGGCAGTGGATGGCGTCTTTGCAGATAAATACACCACCACACACTTGGAATGTGACAGAATGACTTATGACACAGGGCTACAAGTAAAATGCTTCCGGAATAAAATTAGTTTAACTCTAACTAATTTGAGTCATTGATAAGGGAATATTAGGTCAAAAGTGTTAGTTGGTTGGAGTTTCTAAGATTCAGTCTTGGACCAAGTCTCTTCCTTGAGCAAAAACACAAACGTTTTTGTGTGATGCCCAAATGGGTTTTATTCAAAAGGAAGGTTTGTCTTAGAGCTACCAAATCTACCTCAAAACAGTGTCTGCACATTTTTATTTTATTTTTTTCAGTTTCCTTCAAGTGGAACATTTATATATCCATTGTATAAATATACATAAACCAACATATAAATAAGACAACGTCATATAAAACATGAGCTAACCAGCACTTTTGTCATTTGTTTTCTGATTCATTTTATTAAAGTATGTAAGATGTAGCACCTTTAATGTCTGAAACAGAAGGAATATTATTGTCTGAGATAACCTTGTTTTATTTTAGATTTTGAAAACTGAGAGACTTATAAAATAGTGTCTAATTGCAAGTTTCTTTTAATCTGTGTTTGATTATGGAGATGTTTTATACATGAATGCTTCTGCTCAATGTCTTCTGATGGCTGGCACTGTTTCCCATGCTTCTCTGAGGTTTATTATCAATTGTAAAGTGTCGACTCACCACTGTGAGTTCTGCTCTGGGGTAGGATATCTTCCTCTGCCCACTGACAGGATCAGCCACTGGTACATGTTTATATATAAGGCAATACTTGGCCTCTTACCCGTCTACATTTGTACATAATTGTAAAGAGAAAATCAGAAAAGATATTTATTCTCACAAATGATCATATTTTGCTTTCTGTTCCATTCGTCGATACAGAACTGGGTCAAAGGGTTATTGTTTACTCTGCACCTTCTGCATGGAATCAGCTGCAGAAAGACTGGAAACTAGAGTTAATTTCATTGAGCGCTTTTATTTTGCCACTGCCAGGACTCTAATGTATAAGAGGTTCCTAATCTCAATTGGATTTTTCCTGGTTAAATACAATTTAAATTAAAAAAAAAAAAATCTGAAGAAAATACTGACATCAGATTCTGATTTTGTACTTGAATATTTGATCTCTTTTTACTGATTCATAGATGATTAGGTTTTTTTTCTGCTGTCATCCCAGTGACTGTTGTCCTTACCAGTCAGATCCATCCTGGTAATTGATACCAATCGGTTCTTGCGGTCATACAGGTAATAACGGCCCACGTCAGTGTAGTTCACATTCCTGAGCTCTATGTTCTGGTTATGGATCAGCACCCTGTCCCAGTATTCTGGTATGTCCTGGGAAACCAGGGCGTTGTCACGCACCTAAAGAAAACAGATTTAGGCAAGGATCAGGAACTTTTCCATTGAGTCACATGGGAAAATACTGAAAGCATTTCAACAGCTGAGAACACAAAAACACATTAAAGACACATTAATACAATATCATTGTAAAAAAAAAAAAAAAAAGAAAATCATGAGGTAATTAGTGTTGAAAGTGTGGTAATATTTAAGCTTGTGAGAAGCTAATGTGCCTGTGAACACATTAATAATTGAACAAACGCATTATATTTTGGCTTGAAGCTCATTCTGGCAACAGAAGTGTCCTCTAAAGGCCCCACCTTAATGGACTATTTTTTTTTTTTTTGATAAACTGAATGATATATTTCAACAGTGAGTCCATTAAAATCTGGAAGATATTGTTAGAAATGTAACCTCTTCATCATCAAATCCAAATCCTCTCTGTCCTTCTACTCAAATTGTATCCATCTATGCCAGTGTTTCCCAACCAATGTGCTGTGAGAAGTCACCAGGTGTGCCGTGGAAAATTATCCAATATCACCTGATTGGTTCTGTAAGCCCACAGTGTGATCCAGATCCATAAACTGCACAGACCAATGATCCAGTCTGTAACAACAGTCTGCTGCTTCTGTTTGATAATAAAAATAAAAGTGAACCGGTTCTGATGTGGTTGATAAATCCCCCTCAGTACTGATGCATGGATTAGTGAGTTACCCACGAACCCCAGGTATTGGGTTGGGGCAGGAGGGATATGCATCCCATAATATACAACAATATACAACAGACTTCAATCTGGGGGCTCATTCTGAGGGGTCGCTGGTGCACCCCAATGAGCTTTCATGTTCCAATTCAATAAATATACTTTTTGTGACATTTTTGGTTGTTGGTGTGTGTTGTCATTTTTCTAATGTCAAATATGTGCCGTGGCACAAAAAAGGTTGGGAAACACTGATCTATGCCTTATAAGTTGACTAACAATGGATTTTTACAGGCCAACATATTAATGAGAACTTACAGACAACGAACTGAACATCTAACTCAAAGAATAAAAAAAAAAAATGCCTAAATATAATAAATACAATGTGTTTAAGTGACTCAGTGTCAAACTCAAAGTGGAAGTTCTGATGACATCATGACACAGACTGAATGAACCCAATGATCTGGTCTCTTCCCACCCACACCGCCATCTCACCAGTGTTAGGTTTGCATGTTGTCCACTGAAACGGAGGGTCGCGTCCATATTGGGAATGCCCTCCAGTGAGATGTAGAGACTCTCTCCTGCTACACGCTTGATATAGTTGTTCTTTTCTGTAACAAAGAAGAACAGACCACACAAAGATGATTTGAGAAGGCAGTAAAAATGTAGAAGCTATCAAGCTCCACAACTGCAGAACTACCTCACGGCCTCAATCTGGGAGGCAGACACCATCTCTATGGTTAAGAGTAGGTTCAAAACTTTCCTTTTTGATGAGTCCTATAGTTAGAGTGGCTCAGGATGCTCTTAGTTCTGCTGCTATAGGCTTCGACTGATGGGAAACTCATCTGGACACACTGAGCTCTTCTCTGATCCTCCTCCTCTCTGCTTCTCCTCTTCTCTGACCTTTTATCTCCTAATTTTCTCTTCTTTTAATGCCGCAGCGAATACATGTTACTGACTCGACTTCTTCCCCAGAGTCTCCCTGCTTTATTGCATTATTGCAGGTTTTCCATGCCCCCCCCCAGGAAGACTCACCAAAGACAGCCACTTTAAGAATCGAAATCTCCTTATCCCAGAAGTCCTTCTGGATGTACGTCCCCTGGTCATCGAAAGTCACCTGATCAAACATGTTATAACAGGGGTGTCAAACATATGGTCAGGTGAATTTGCAAAGTTCAAATACAAAGAACATTTTAAACATCAAAGGTGTCAAACTCATTTCAGTTCAGGGGCCACATATAGAGCAATGTGATCTCTAGTAAAATAATAAATAGCAATCTACAAATAATGCCAACTCCAAATATATTTATTGGTTTAATCTGAAAAAAGTAAAACTAATTAATGAAAATATTAATAAACTGTCCTTTCACAATAAAATATGAATAAGTGCAATTTTAACAATATTGTGCCTGTTACTAAATGTTTTATGCATTTGTAGATCCACTGTGTCTGTAAGTTGTGCTAATAATAAGCCGAGATGCAACATTGATTAAATTTCACTTATTGCCCTTAAGATATTTCAGTTTGTACATGGCTGCTCAGGTTATTCATATTAATAATGAAATTTAACTTTTTTCACACTAAAACAAAGCGGAAAAAAATTGTAGAAAATTATTATTTATAGGTTATTATGTTATGAATTTTCTGGTCCGTTTAAGATCATGTTGTTGTATGTGGACCCTGAACTAAAATGAGTTTGACATCCCCTGCAATAGAAGCACATGTTCCAATAAAACTGGCACAACTAAAGAGTATTGAGCATCAAATCCAAGTCCTACATCTATGAGTGAAATATGACTCTTTAATCAAGCAAGAAATACCTTCTCTGATGACCTAACATTGATCAAATGAATCACCTTTTCGCGATACCAACGTCGATCACTTCCTGTTCCAGAAACTTTGCCTTTGATGACACGACTTGAGGATAGAACATTAAAGAACATAGAAGACAAATTATACCACAGGTATTTACTGTGAGATGAACAAGCTTAAACTTTGAACTGAATATGAGAAAATCTACATCATTTTTTAATTTGTACCATGGTTGTACTTGTTTTACAATTTATTCATTTTACGAACCAGTTTTCCACATTACAATAAACCCAAATATAATTAATCCGTTCCCCCAAAAAACCACCCAAAAATAATTTCTAAGGGTTTTAAAACAGAAAAAGTAGAGTTAGAAAGAAAATAACAATTTACAAAAACAAATAAACTTTTTATTTGATTCTCTATATCAGGTAATCCACCATCACACCATGTGCATGTGTAACTGCAATGTAAATATGTAAGTAATATTTACATTTTAAGTTACATAACTATTAATATAAATACCAGATTTTCTTTTTTTCTTTATATTTCATTTTTCACTCGTTTGTTGTTTTACTACCTGTCTTTTTTTCTCACTTGCTTTTTGTATGTTGCTGCTGAAAACTGTAAAATGACCCTATGGTGGGATGAATAAAGTCACATCTTCTCTTATCTTTAACTTATTTACCTTTAACATGACATGATCTGTGAAGGAAGGCAAACGGTGGAGGATCAAGAGGAGGAGGAGGAAGAAGGTTATCTCCTTCCAGTAAATTGTCAGATAGAATTTCAGGTGTTCTATCTCTTCCCTTAATTTGTTCTTTCCGACCTCATCACACTCATCACTGTCCACACTCACAAGTGGGTTCTTTACAAACCTATTTAGAGAAATCTGCTTTGTTCTCCTTTTTCAAAAGCTCCAGTGTTGTCATTAAATAATAATAAAAAATTAATAATAAATTAATAAAATTAAATAATAATAACAGCTGTACGACCTCAACTTAATTTGTCTAGATGATTTTTTTCAACTCAATCATAAACCTCTGTCCACTTTGCCAACACTTCTTTTAATTTCCTGGTAGAGATGGACTCCTCCACTACACAAAAATCTGCCCATTTCTGCTCATATTTACACAAACATTCCCAAATGCTGTGGCTCATAAAGAGAATTTCTCCTACAATGGTGGACTCTGTTTATTCATTCACACAAACAAATGCAGCTGGAGTCAAATGGGTCATGAAAGTGTAGTTAATGCCTCTTACCTGCCCCCTCGTTTGTCCCAGTACAGTACTTCTCCCAGGTTATCAGCAGGGATAAACACCAGCTTTTCTGTACTCTTGGGCAGATAAATCTTCAGCTGGCGACCATGGGCCAAACGCTCAAAGGTGTCATGGACCACATAGGACTCTGAGACCAAGGCAGGACAGAAAAGAACTAAGTTTTCTTGAAAATAAATATACTTAAAAGCGGTGATGGCACTAATATTAAAGATCTTATCAACAGTAAAGCTCCATCAGATATGCAAGTGCACATTTCTGTAGATTACTCTGAAACAGGAATGTCGTATTTCTACTATTAAACATGTATTTGAGTTGTTTTTATGGTATTTCTTCAGTTTATCTTAAAATCAGGGCATAAACAGTTTGGTAATAACCAGAATGTTTCACATGTACAGACAGTGAACTCAGAGACTGACAGCAAATTAATCTTTATTTTGTTTTGATGTCACTGCAGATAAAGCATGTATGTATGCACAACATGTACTGCATTTTCTGCATTTCTGGAATTTTTATTTTCTTCATTAAAAAAACTTTCTTCATCACTTCATCATTAACACATGTTATTTCCACAGTTATGATGACAAAGAAAACTTCAATATCAAAGCTTTCACTGAGTTTTCTGCTTTGATCTGTTGTATGTGTAAAATGAGAAACTATTTCATTTTACTAGGACGGTTTCTAAGGCTGGACAATATACTGCATATACTTGAAAACTGCAAATAAATCGTCACTGTTACTGGCACAAGATTTGACTCATGTTTTCAATATGGAGTGGATCAAATTTAACTGAACATTTTTTTTCCCCCGAGTTATTAGATGCAGTTGCAACTATGCTGCCATTGTGTTGTGTATTTGTGTTACTGTGGTGTTGTGTAGTTACTGTTTCTCCCCTCCCTTTTTCTGTTTTTTCCTCTACAGGTATGTGAGCAGGTGTGACTTAGGTTCGGGTTAGCTCATGGACACCGGTGAGATAAAAACATAGAACTGAGACGATACTCACCCACAGAAAGGACAGCAGACATGAGACTCAGAACCAGCCACATCATCTGCATCCAAAACAACAGAGTCATCCAGTCATTTTGTGTTTTATGTAAATAAATACTTGTTAAAGGTTGAGTCAGAATTCATCACAACATTCAAAGCCAAATTCAAAACCCATCTATTTAAACATCCTCACTTTGATTGCACACTGTACACCACTTAGTTTTAGGATGGTGTTTTGTTTTAATTACATTTGATGCTGGTATTTTATCCTTTTTATTGTCTGTAAGGTGTACTTGGATGACTTGAAAGGTGCCACCATATAAAATGTATTATTATTATTATTATTAATAATAATAATAATAATGTGGTACAGTATATTTAGTAGCATCCAGTAACTTGTAAATAACCGGATACTCATCACCTTACCTTCCCCTACAGTGGCTGCTTAAAAGTGGTTGGATGTTTTTGGACTTATTTTTGAACAGAATATTAACTCTGATTCACACTCAGATATTAGCAATGTAACAATATGAAAATTTCACATCACAGTTATTTTGACCAAAATTACCATGGTTACCACTATTAGCGCTGTATTGTCAAAATGTGCTCAATATGTTCATAAGTACTTATTGTACTTATACGCACACTGAAATACTGAAAAACCTTGATGACCACTGAATCCCCCCCATCGCTGGGCTTGCACTGAATAAATATATGTGCAACTCACTATATGTGCAGTATTAATACCTCTGAACTGTGCGCCTGAACCTATATAGAACTTCTATGTATGCATGTATGTATTTGTGTGTGTGTGTGTGTGTATGCATGCATGTATGTGTGTGTATATATGTATGCATGTATGTATTTGTGTGTGTGTGTGTGTGTGTGTGTGTGTGTGTGTGTGTGTGTGTGTGTGTGTGTGTGTGTGTGTATGAATTAATGTATGCATGCATGTATGTGTGTGTATATATGTATGTGTGTATGTATGAATTAATGTATGTATGTATGTGGATATGGTTTTCGTGCAATGTGTGTTGTGTGATCTGCTGCTGAACACCTTAATTTCCTTCGGGATCAATAATATATCTCTACAGCCTCAGCCTCCCTGCCCTCCAGTACATTATCAACCAATTTAGCTGTTGTAAGGGTGTGGTGATAAAACTCATCCTAAACTTCCTGTGCAGTGACAGGAAGCCTGGAAAAGAACCACATCAGAATGTGTTTCCTGAAAACATGCAGCAGGTTTTAAATTAGTACATTTATTGATGGTCAGCTCCATGAACGCTGAACATACGTATCTAATCCATTTGTTGGTCCATACCTGTCCTTTATATTCATCTTAACATGTTTCTACAAGCAGGAAAATAATTTGTGTTTTGTGCTACATTTTCCTGGTTTGTGACCCGCCTGTCGCCTGTCCTTGACTCTCCACTTGGCTGCCCCACAGTTGGACTGAAGTTGGACCCCCTCTTCAAGGATTCCCTTGGACTTGGCCAAATCAGTTTGTATTATGGACTAAACACACATGGGTTCTGTCCTATTTCATATTATATATATATATATATCTCACAGGGACAGTACCCCTCCCGCCCATCACCTAGGCTATTCGACCTGGTACCCTCTGGCAGGCGTTACGGGTCCATCAGGGCCAGAACTAACAGACTCAGGGACTCCTTCTTCCTCCGAGCCATCACTGTACTGAACTCAAAGACATAACACCAGTCACTTTACTGCTGATGCTGCTGCACCCGTGTGTGCCAAACTGCTCTATTGTTCTATGCACTATTCTGCCATTTTGCACTACCATTTGCACTGACTGTTAGTAATAGGTTTTATACTGGAGATAGATTTATATTTAGACAAGTTGTATACTGTGAACAGTTTTTTATGTGTATTTACAACTTGTTTCTCTGTGGACCTGGAGCTGCACCACAATTTTGTTGTATCACACAATGACAATAAAAGCATTCTATTCTATTCTATTCTATGTGTGTGTGTGTGTGTGTGTGTGTGCGTGCGTGCGTGCGTGTGTGTGTGTGCGTGCGTGTGTGTGTGTGTGTGGTGCATGTGTGTGTTCATGGTGAACTACCTTTGCAGATCTACCTTCAGAAAATTGCATTACACACAGTGTTGCCAGTCAACCTGCATGAACACAGCTCCAACAAAGATTTATGTTGTTGAGTTCTTGTTTGTTTTCTCACAGTTTTCTGAAGTTCCTGCACCCACAACTGCAATAAAGTCCTCCATTTCGTTTGTGCATTGCAGTGAAGCACAATGACATCCATTAACAACACTCTCACTGGATTCATTTAGTGTTTTTTCTGTATGAGCACACAGTATATTTGATTTCCTACAACATATGCTGCAGGAGAAAAGGGCCAAAGTGTTATACATCATGAAAAATCTCCCATTAAACGTTAAGAAAATATTGATGTATTGATGTTGATGTCTCAAATCATCATGAACACAACATTTTACAGCGGTAGCATTGATGTTTCCCAATATTTTTGTCCATTTAGTTTATAAACATTGTTTCCTTTATTTATTGTGTAAATGCAGAAACTACGTCAAACAAAAGCAGTAAAATCCATATTGATTTGCAGCTTCTGCTACTGAGTGTTTTTATGTCTTTATCTCGCTCCAAACACTATAACACACAATAAACTACTGTTGATACTGATAATAACATGTGAAGTGCTGTGTAAACAGAACTTAAGCTGCATCTACTCATTAATTTATGAGTCATATTTGTGTTTTTATGTGAAATTCAGGAATTATGTGGGCTTGAACCCACAACTCTGAGATTAACAGTCTCTGGCTCTACAAACTGAGCTAATCGGGCTGTGTGCTAACAACAGAAATGTATTATATCTTGCTAAATTATCTGCAGAATTTTTGCAGAATAAACAACAGTATTGTTAATCACAAGAGGTCTACTGCTCAACATGTAAAATGCCTCCACAATAAAAGTTCTGACGCTGCACCAAGTTTGAGTCACTTAATAAGAAAAATTAAGTAAAAATATGAAAGAGTGAGAATTAATGAGCGACTGGGTTTTAATCTAAAGGAACGTTTGTGTCAGACCAAAATATTGATATTTCACACAACATTTATGAATATGTTAGGATATAAGTCAAGGAATAACACTTAATCATATACATTATTTTAATTTCATGTTATTAAAGTAGGCCTATGTGAAATTTAGCACATTTAATGTGGGCCAGATCATTAACAGTTTTATTAGACGAATAGATTAGTGCAATATAACATACACATAGGCCTACTTTTTGCAGAATAGCCAACAATATTGTTAAACGATAAAGACCTAGCCTAGTGATACTTGTGTGATAGTTTCAAAATAGTTTTTTTTTACTTTCCTTTAGTGACTTTTCACTATTCACTATATTATACTCTGTATTTTGTGTTTTCCTCAGTTTAATTCACTGATCATGTAGGTGTTCATTAAAGCTCAGAATAAAGTTGAGGTTGTTACATCAGAAACAGAGAAAACTGAAAAAAGTGTCTTTTTCACAAGATATATCACTACCTGAACATAAACCAAGCATCTCCATACACTGTAATTTATCAAACTCCATAGGTTTTACTAATCAATCAATGTTGTATATGATGACAGTGTTTCTATGGTAACTACTTAGCCTCTTAACCACAGTCCGCATGGCTCATATCTGATGACCATGAAAAGAAACAAACTGCATTTTACACCAATTATTTACCTGTATTAATAGAATCAGTGGATCAACATCTATTAAACAGTTTTGACAAGTAGATGGTTTTGGTCATTGGTGGCTGTTTGGGTCTTTACGGGTTAATTGGAATTATTTCAATGAATTAATATGACAACAGACTTTTAAAATATTGCATAATGCTGTAAAGTAAACTAAAGTATATAACCTACTTGCACTTGTGTGTGTGTGTGTGTGTGTGTGTATTACATAATACATCAGTAACAACGAATTATAAATGAACCACTGACAGGCATAATTTTACTGTGAAACATCCACTTTTTCTTCCCGTTTTACATTTAAATACATTGTACTTCCACCTCTTCCTCCAATCAATGTTCTAATATGAATGTTGCTCAGAAAAATTTCGACAGCTCTTGAAAGCAGCACAGGCCCCAGTCTGGCGCGTGTCCCCTCCCCACGGGTCCGTCTAGTCTATGGGCAAACTGCCTCAAACACGGCGCGAGGACATTTGGGGGAATTACTGGAGCTGTATTGTTGTGAGTGGATAATGGGTAACACGATAAATGTTCCCTCCGGTGGAAATGGGTCACATGTAGCGCCACCAAATCACGCACATAGAGAAAGAGGTGTGGTCGCCGTGGAAAACAGGCAACATGCAGGTTCGGTGCCTTCATTGAGAACATGATTCTAATCGAAATTGCACCGTGTCCACGCGAGAAAGACACCAAAAACAGCGCGAACAACAGACATATAAGACATTAGTGTGAACATTGTAATAAACCAAACAGAACAAATGCAAAGACAGAAACATACACATAGTAGCTGCGAAAAAAATGCAATCCGTCCGCGAGTGGAAAATGTTTAATTAGGCTACATTTCCATGCGCGTAACTAGTCCGGCTCGTCTGATTCCGTGCGATGATGTTTTACGCAGCGGTTTAATTATTAGCTTAAAAAAAAACAAAAAACAAAGGCTAATAATGGCAGCAAATGCACTGACTCTGCGCTTTGGATCAGATTCTGTCTAGACCTGGATGACAGACCCGGTGCTTGGCCAAAATGGACGAAAGGCTTTAGGAACAGGATGTTTCTTTTTTGTTTGAGTTTGTTTGTTTTGGGTTTTGGTTTTGATTTTGGTTTCTTTTCGTAGATCCTGTGCGCAGACAGAACCCACCCCACGCTGACCGCCCGGACTTCGATTCCTACCTTCAGGTGACGGTAATCTGTCAGTTCCACGCAGACAAACACGCATGTGGGTTAGTGTGTCAGATCCACACTGCTGCAGCAGACTGGAAATGGGTGGAGGAGCCACACGGAATGCTGCTTTCAGGACACTGTCGGAATCTCCATGGACTCCAACGCCTTCAAGACTTCATTTATTAATTCATGGAGGGACATCAACCTCCATAAGATCATAATAGCGTTTATTAATGTCAGATTTTTTCAATGAAAGAAGCAGTTTATTAAGACAGAAATTACACTGGTCTATAAGTAAAACGCAGTGTTGTATAATAACGAAGTAAAAATACTTCATTACTGTACTTAAGTACTTCACTTCCTTTCGTTACTCGTTACATAAAAGAAAGAAAGACAGAAACCATGACAGTGTTTTTCTCTTAATGTACACTGAATTACTTGAGTACATTTATTTTTACAGTACTTGTTGTACTTAAGTACAAAAAGTTTCACATACTTTAAGACTTTAAC
>JAPSES010078573.1:0-27713 GCA_029822895.1 Maxillicosta whitleyi | reverse complement strand
CATTAGTGCTGAACTGTAGGTGTAAAATAGAGCCTGAGGCTGTGGTTTAGAAACACTTTACCCACAGGTTCATCTGGGTTTAATACCTTATGCACCAGTTTAAACTGTCACTTATGTCACAAAAGGATCTAATGAGCTAATTTACTGGTCTATGGATATGTTACAGATCATCACAGACATCACTTGATTATTGTCATAAAATAGTTGTCTATTCAGTAAATTGAACCACTTCTATAATTCCTATAAGTTTGAATGGAGAACTCAAACAGACCCACCTGTGGTCTTCCTTCAAAGACCCCAAGGCCATAGAGAGGCTTGTCTTTAGCCCATGCTTACTTATTGTGAGGTTCTGGTGGCCATCTTGTGGGACTGGAATGTGAGAATAATCCTGTTTGCAATGTTCAGTCTTCAGTCTTTCTTCTATAAAGTTGCATAAGAACACAGTGTACATTTCCATAAACTAAAACACAAAATACAAAGGTTTTCTCAGTTTTCCGAGCTCAGTGCTTTACAGTACTGATTTTGGGGCGGAAGCATAAAGCATAGGTCCAGGTGGGCCCTTGGGCCAGACCTTCTACGCTGTACTCCTCTACTTCAGAATGAGCGGTACAATACATGAAAGAGTCATACCAGCTTGGATGACTGACGTACGCAGCAACAACAGCCAACCAGCGTGAGTAGTAGCCAGAAAAGTTGCAAGTTTCCCCATGGAGGAGAAGGCTAGAGGCAAAGATCGTAGTGGCACAGAAAGAAGTCAGTTTTCTAACAGAACTAAGCAGAGGTGTGAATCTAAGGAAAGGCCTGCCGAGGAAATATAACAAACTGTCCACAGCCGAGGCACTGGAGGCTGCTAAGCAAAGGCTCACAGCTACCTGCCTAAGGAAATACACAAGAGAGGTAGAAGCCAGAATAAACCAGGTGTTCTCCACCAACCCTGCTAAGGTCTACTCTCAACAGCAGGGTGAGAAGATGACAACGGATGCACCTAGGGGTGAGACTGAGCAATACTGGAAGAGCATCAGGGAGAAAGAGGCAACATGTGACACTAATGCCCAATGGCTGACAGACTTACAGGCAGAGCACAGCCAACTCCCAGAACAAGACCCAGTAGTCATCAAGCTAGCAAAAATCCAAACAAGAGTGTCCAAAATGAAGAGCTGGATAGCACCCGGGGCCCGACAGGATTCACGCCTACTGGCTCAAGAAGCTGACTCCACTCTGTGAACACTTAGCAGCACAGATGAATCAGCTGCTAATATCCGGAAACGACCCAAAGTAGCTAACCCAAGGCCAGACAGTCCTCATAATGAAAGACCCCCAGAAGGGAACAATACCATTCAACTACTGGTCTATAACCTGCCTCAGCACCACATGGAAGCTCCTATCTGGCATTATAGCAGCTAAGATGAGTAGGAACATGGAGCAATAGATGAGCAGAGCACAGAAAGGAATAGGCAGTAACACCAGAGGAGCCAAACACCAGCTGCTGGTTGACAGGGAAATTGTCTGAGATTGCAAAATGAGGAACACCAACCTGTGCACTACCAGGACTGACTACAAGAAAGCCTATGACTCAATGGCACACACATTGAATGCTTAAAGCTGTAGAACATCAACAGGACACTAAGAGAGTTCATCCAGAACTCGATGAGGCCGTGGAAGATGACTTGCTGTTCTCCATAGGCCTAAACCTCCTCAGCCAGATCATCTCAAAGAGTGACTTTAAATACCAGTTCCAAAGTGGAACATCCATCAGCCACCTCCTCTACATGGATGACATCAAGCTGTACGCCAAGAATGAGCGTGACATTGTTGTAGATCTGAGTGAGGTGAATCAGGGAATCAGAGACATTGGGATGTCATTCGGACTAGATAAATATGGGCGGATGATATCTACAAGAGAAAGATGATCACAACTGAAGGGGTTGATGTGTCTGAAGGGAACATTGCTCATGTGCAGGATAGTTACAAATACCCGGGGATCCCACAGGCAAATGGTCATGAGGAGGCAGCTAGGAATCAGCCACAGCCAAATACCTACAGAGAGTAAGGAAAAGTCATCTGAACGGCAAAAATAAGATCCAGGCCATTAACATCTATGCCCTGCAGTGATCACATACCCTGCTGGGATAATATCCTGGCCACTGGAAGAGATACAAGACAAGGGTTTCACCCAAGTCCAGATAAACAGATAAACATTGGAAGACTGTGGTAGTGATAGATGTAGCAATCCCCAGTGATAGCAACATCAGAAAGAAAGAGCACGAGAAGCTTGAGAAATACCAGGGGCTGAAAGAGGAGTAAGAGAAAATGTGGAGTGTGAAGGCAACAGTGGTACCAGTAGTGATCGGGGCATTAGGGGTAGTGGCCCCCAAGCTGAAAGAATGGCTCCAGCAGAACCAGGAACAACATCAGAGAACTGTGTCCAAAAGAGCACAATGCTAGGAACAGCTAAGATCCTGCAGAACCCTCAGGCCTCTGGTAGAGGACCTGAGTCTGAAGGAGACATAAGAGACAGGATGTATATAAGCTCTATTCTTGAGGAAGTGGGAATTAGATGACTTGGTAAAGTGAGTCTTGCTGCGCTGTGTGCCAAACTGACAGCGCTAACAAAATGGGAACAGTGTGTTCTCTCACATTATCACCTGTATTAAACTGTGGAAAATGTGAAATAACACACCGCTTCTATTCCAAGTAGATGTTGTCCTGCAAATCTTAAAACTCCACAGAGCCCAATTAATTGTTACATCTCAACACTTTTTTGACTTGAACAATATTTATAAAGTTTGCATTTGCCAAACCATTGAGTTGTCATCCCTTTTAATGTCAAATGTAAAATGTCCACTAACAGTACTTTTCAAGCACTTTCTAAAGCAATGGCAAATGAGTCTGAGTTTATAAATAGAGATTCATCTGAGAATAAAGCTGACTCTGACAGAAATATTAATATCCTCTGTGCTGAGAACTGATCCGATTCGTCCTGCTGAGGTGAACTTTATCCTCAGAGATCCTCAGGGATCAGGTTTGTCCTGCTGATGTCTCCGGTCCTGATGGGGAAACTAAAAGCCGCTACCTGAGCAGCAGGTCGGGGGATGGGGTGCAAGGGGTTTATGGCCCTCAGTTAGTGTTTGTGTGCAGATTTACATCCTCTGTCAGAGGCCGAGTGATGGTTTGATGACGCAGAGTGATGAACGGCTGTCGGAGGTGAAGGGACAGACGGAGTGATGGATGTCAGGGGGTCGACTGTCCCTGCTGACTTCTGCTTTTATTTATTTACAACAGAATACATAAATTAGGTTTTATTGTTTGCTGTGTCAAAGCTGATTCATGTCCCCCAGTGCGTTTATACAGAAAAATATTATGACTCTCTTAGGGCAAGCAGAGGAGGAAGGAAGGGATTGAAATATTAGAGGCAAATTCTTGCATATAAACAGTCAGTTCATAAAATAACACTGGAACTGTCATTGATGTGAGATGCTAAAAAAAAATAAAGTATTCTGACATCATGAATGGACTGGAGGAGTATATGGTTCAGTTAAAAATGCTTGGAAATATTTAGCATCCGCTCTGGCAAAAGAAGACACGACTGATCCAGTCTCACAGAACTCAACATTTTAAAAACTTATTCGTCAAACTGTTTTGTCATTAAAACATAATTCTGCTTACCTGCCTTCCGCGACTTTTTGAAAGTTCCTCTTTGATGCTAAAGAGTGGAGTTTGTCTTACAACTCCTGCAAATGTTAAGGTTCAGGAAATTCCAGCACGTCATAGATCATGGTTTGATTTAACCTGTTAAACCCTTTGTTTCTAGTGGGAATAATTCAAAAGTAATAGAAAACAATGGATTAGCAGATTGAAGAAGTTTTAGTCATATAAATACAAGCTCTGTTTTATGAAAATTGGTTTTGTTGAGCTTTAAGCTGACGTTCACATGGTTACATGGATGTATAGCATGTAACTATTGCTACAGGTGTTGTGTAGTATCACCCTGTTATCACAAACACAACAGCAGCTGTTCAAGCATACTGACACATACAGACAAACACCATCGTTCTTCAGCTGACCCTCAGATTACACTAATATTACTTGTGCCTAAAAATTTACCTGATGGAAAAATGACAGTTTCACCCAAACTCTCGTTTCCTGCTGAAGACTTTTCGTGCTGGCAAGAGGTGGTTTTTAGCAAAATTTGTATATCACATAAAAATGAAATGGAATCAATATTTTCATAACTAGAGTCGTGAGAACAATAACAAAAAGCAGATATTGATGGATGTTGCAGTAAGTGAAGAAAAGTTTTAAAATAATAATGGTGCAATATTATGTGGACACACCAAACCAAATTATTTTTAAATTTAGTACGGGACAGAGGGGTAATGCACAATCTAGATTCAAAACAACCGATATTTATGTTCGTCTCAATGTTTATGGAATGACTTCTGGTGACATCTTTGGATAATAACTAAGCATATTTGTGATTCAATGGAAAAATCAATATTACGCACTTCTTTTTTTGTTTTTTTTTTACATTTAGTAAATATTCTGTACATTTTTGTGCATATGTCCAATGGAAAAGTGAGTACTCTGTCATTCACACCTATGGGTGGTTTATGTGTCACTATACATGTCCTTGTGTGATGGGAGGAGTCCACAGAACATACATCAGTTAGAAATCATATTAATTCCTAACCGTGGGTCGTTGTCATATAAACGCTGTACAGGGGCAGACGTGATGCCTCCAATAAAAGACCATGAGGTGAATCCTTCAGGTCGAAATGTGACGTCCATCAGGCTTTTTCTAAACATACATGTTTATGTGAAGCCATTCTGGTTTGTTTTGAGCTGCTGTTTTTCCCTCAACTGACACGTCATTTTTATTTTCATTTATTTTTCTCGTTAAAGAAGTGCTGACATGACAGACCCTCAGGTTTACATGGTTTCTGTTTATTGTTTATATTTTACTACTACTGAAAGTTATTCTTCAAGAAATAACTGGAGTTATGGCTCCAGAAGATGTCCAGTGAAATTCTGAAAATAAATATTTAATTCACTTCTGAATAATATAACAGAGGAATAAATTGTGAAGAGGGAGATGTGCAGGAGGTTTACATTTTAATATCCTCATAGGTTCACCTGAACAATGCTAAACCTTTGACATTCCTCTGTTTCTATGATTTTCCTTTCACCTTTTTGACCTTTTCTGTAGTTTTCTCCCCCTCTGTTGGTTTGTCTTTTCTCCCTCTGCTCTGATTGACACTCTATTTGTTAGGCTCTGAGGATTTCTCACAGTGAAATAACATCATAATCCTATTTCCTCCTTTAATCCCCAAATTGAATTTCTGAAATTTGGGAGAACACTAAAGTGGGCAGGATTTAACCTCCAGCTCCAGTCAGAGATAAACATTTGACTGGTGGCCCCCGGGCAAATTATCTGCAACTGATGTTTGGTGCATTTGTATATATGGAGCATCTGTCCAACAATAGTGCATATTTATTTTATAGTGTCATTTAACAGAACCCAAATGCTTTCAATTCCACATGTTAAGTCATGATTTACAATTAAAAATGTCTTGCACTGGAGCTTCTGTGTGAAACAGGTAAAAGAATGTGGGCCCTTATTCAGATGCAGTAAAGGCAGGCAGCGGTGCACAGCAGTTCGAACAGTTTTTTTAAAAAAAAATATTATTATTGATTACAAGGAGAAGGTGAAAACACATTGGAGGTGATACAGGCTGGTACGCCAGAGACCAGGAGGAAGCTGCCAAGCAGAGGACTGACTGTGGTTTTGACAAGAAAGTGGAACCCAGGAAAACCAGTAATGGTGCAGGAGACTCTGAGAAGCCAGGGATACAGATAGAATGATCACTAGGATTAATTAACAGTTTCAGCTACGAATAAGCATGAGGGAGCTGAACCAGAGGAACTTCACCATGGGATGTTTGGACAGCTGTCCACTAGGGGTGATATGGGAAACCAGGCTTTTTAACCCTTAAAGACCTAAACAGCCACCAGCACCCAAAAGCATAGACTAATCTAAAGGTTTTAGTACGTTTTAAACCATTAATACTATCAATACATTGAGATAATTCAGGTACAATACAATTTCTCATCTTTTCAGACATCACCCATTTAGACAGTCAGAGTCTTTGTAGTGAACATAGAAACACCATTATTTTTTCATAACTCTGATTCACCATGTAGTTTGACAGATTGTGGTGTATTTTGTTTTATTTGTATCTTAAGTGTTCTTTATTATTATATTATAACCATTGAATTTACTCTTGTCCATGGTTGAGAAATTGAATATTCCTGATTTTGACAAAAAAAAATCCAAAGGATACTTTTATAATAAATGATATTCAATCATTTATAAATTTCTGACATAAAGAAAAAAATATTGAAAAGTCACAACAAAAATGGTCGTCGGTGTTTAAGGGTTAACTGTTGCTGATGAAGTTGAGGAACAGGTGTGCCACTGAATATACAGGAGGGGCTGGACATGACGGACCTGACCACAGGCTCCTCTGACAGTGGGTGCATCTGAAAGCACTTACTATAATCAACTATATAGTGAATTTTTTAATGTTGTCCAGTGTAGGGCGATAGGTATGTACCATATGAGCATGGATTAAAAATAAAATGGTCCCTGGGCACAAAACCATGTGATCTGTTTAAAAAAAACCTACTCTTTGATTAGCCTTCAGGGCTCGTGTCCATACAATGTTTTTCTCTATGCTGACCCCAGCATCCTACCAGTGCTTTTCTGCCAGAATAAACAAATAAAATGTTGTGTGGCACAAGCCCTAATTGTAGTTATTTATCGTCTCTGAGCCAAGTAGCAACCTCTGGGACCGAGGAATAAAGTCAGCAGACAAAAAGCCATAATGATGTCACAACGTTGGTGAGACTTTGTTGTGTGATTTTGAATGTGATTTTTATATAATTGTAGGGTAGAAAACCTGATGTCCTGTCAGGTCTTAATGTTGGTCTAAATGAAGACAAGTGTAGTGCAGTTGAACAGGTGGCAGTCACAGTGTCACGCTGATGCTCCGGTCCTCTTGGACGCTGATCTGGTTCAAGTCCAAGGAGCTGAGCTGAACTACAAGTAGATGCTTGGTTTGTTATCAGTGTAAGCTTTGCCCCCGTCAGACTCTTTGCTCGCAAGCCAACTTGAAAAGCGATGAGATAGCCTGAATGTTTTGGTTTTTTTTACTCCATTTTATCAATTGTGTATTTTGTTAGTTCACTTCCACATCCATTTCAATTAAGACAATTTCCTCTACATTAGTAATTGCATTTGACAGTGTGACTCTGGTGTGCATATGCATTAATAGGACCTAAAGCGGGGACAGCAGCATCAGGACCCCTGTAGAGAACAGAACAGCAATGACAACAATATGACATTTTTAAACTCACTATGAAAAGGAGGAGCTGAGATGGAGGAATGTTGCAAAGCGGCTTACGGGGTCAGCAGCAGCAATAGTAGAGGGTTAAGCAGTTTAAATATAGCACCCTGAATAAAATGGATCGCTTGGATAGGTGGAAGGAGTTAGCTGCTACCACTGATCTATGAACTAATGCTACTGTCAAGTTCTATGCATGTGCCTGGTTAAACTTTTATATCCAAATTCATCATCATCATCATCATCATCATCATTATACACAATCCAAACAACAATACACATTTACAAAGTAAATCATTGTACCCTTAAATGAGTGATATTTAGCTTTTTTCTGTGGAATTATTCATTTTAAAACATTTCCCTGTGGTCTACATAAATTGCAAATGTTCTACTTGAACCTGAATTCTTAATTCAACTCCACAGGTCCATCTTCAGCTTATATAGGAATTGATACGAAGGCTTTAAATTTATGACATTTTGAATTTACTACCTTATGCGTCTCTTTAAATTAATTTTTAATTATCTGCCACAGAGATTAAATGTGCTAAATGTTGCATATTTTAATAAGATTAATTGGGAAAAAGTGCAGATATTTTAAGGCTCTATGATAAAGAATTGTTAAATATATTTATTGGTTTATGTACATTTATATTATCAATTTATAAATCTGTCACTAGGTAGAACCTGTAAAGTGAATGTATTGTCATGTGTTTTGAAGTAGATCTGATAGTTCTGAGACAAATATTCTTTGTGAATAGAACCCATTCTCTTTTTTTTTTCTCGAATTTTACATTTTGACCCAAGACTGTATCTTGGAAACTTCACCCAACCTGCATTTTCAACTTGATTTTTCAATGACTCACACATGGTAAAATGTCACGGCTTTTACTCTGAAAGTGTTTTACCAGTAGATCAGTGTAATTCACTATTTGAAATCTGTCCTTGTTTTATCTTTCTTGTTTCATTCTTTCTTAATTATTCTATTTTATGGTTTCTAATTGAATAAATCCTTTCTATCAGAGACATTTTAGAGTTGAGAAGAACCTATTTTATCTTTTATCTATTATGAAGAAACTTTTTTCTTGCAGAACAAAGATTAATGAGTCACGAGCATTAAAAAAGCAGTCTGAATACAATAAACCAGAAGCTGCTTCAGCTCATCCCACACGTCTCTGTTCACACAAAAAGGTGTGAAGATGACTTGAGGATCTTAATTAATGTTGAGCAGCAGCAGCCTCACCTCGACACGTTCTTATTTCGACACTAAATATAGAAAAGAAGAAGAGCCTGATACCGCCTCCACAAAAAGCAGCTCTGTGTCATCACAACAGACATATTTATAGTATGATCAAAGCTGGAAATCTGCTTCACACACAAACCAGCAGCATGTGTATGTGTTTTCCTACGTCCCACGTCTCCTCCTGTGTTCCTGCAATCCTTTGTTGCAGCTGACAGATGGTGATAATCAGTATTGTCCCTGGGAGACGAGAAGACGTCCCATTTATTATCGTCCAACACGTCAGCAATGGATGTCCAAATGAAAGCTCAGCTTCAGTCTAATGCAGCTTTAAATCAGTACATGACCTTACTTTTTCCCCTCCTGAATAAAATAGTAATACATAGTTTTGCTTTTTTAAATCACACCATCATCTTCCAAATTCACAGTATGGAGATCATAAACCTGACTTCTTTTACAACTTAGGACATCTGCAGCAGTCTTTTTAAACAATGTTTTCAACAATAGTTTATATATATATATATATTTAATCCCTACATACTTACTGCAGAATATATGTCAAAACTTCACACATGCTTGGTGCTACACATGATCATCTCTGTCACTATAAAGCTCTTGAATCAAAACTTAACAACCTTAGTACATGATGTATCTCTTTAAGGGCTCTGTGAAGTATTTTACTAATGCAGCTTTGAAAAAACATGGCGAATGTAGATGTTTTTTTTCTTTTTCAATTCACTTTGTATCATATAGATTTGTTGTTTGTACAGCAACAACAAAGCACAAAGAAATGTGGAATTGCTGCACAGTAATGAAAACAGTCTGACAGGTAAATTCAAAAGTCCATCACAGCAACATCACATTACAGTGGTGGGTAAAAATGTGATTGTAAGGGATTGGTTTTATGGAACTTATCCTCATCCACACCACATTCTGAAATAAATAAAATATCATCCTGACACTGTGAAATCATTCTCTGCCCTGTGATTGGTCCCTTTCTTTATTCTTGTCATCCTCCTCTTCCTCTTCCTCCTCCTCTTCCTCCTCCTCCCACCTCCTCCATTGCTACATTTACACATAGCTGAGTATTTTTGAAAACAGATATTTTTCTTTCCATTTGTGCCTTTTGCTTTTTGTTTACACAATGACAGGCACATGCACTGACAATGGAAAAAGAGAGAAACATAAAAGTGGAAATTCTCAGATGGACATCACAGTTTTCAAAGGAAATATTTGACCACTTCACTTATGATGAGACAGAGCAGGGGTCACCAGTCCTGGTCCTCGATTCTTCTGCATGTTTTAGATGTATCCTTCTTCCCACAAACCTGATTCAAATGATGACCTTATCATCAAGCTCTGCAGAAGCCTGGTAATGACGGTGTGCTGGAAGAGGGAAACATCTGAAACATGCAGCATAGTGGCCCCCAAGGACCAGGGTAGGTGACCCCTGGTGTAGAGGAAGAGGATGGAGCTGAGTTACAAATATTAAATGAGAAACTGGGGAACCTTGGTGCTAATGAATGTTAGCATCTTAGCTAATTAATGCCCGCTGCATCTACTTAAAGGATCTTTGTGTATTTAAAGTAAGGCTTTTATGAGGTGTTTCCATATTGTTATTCTTCATATTATATTTATCAGTCCTTTGTCGGTTCTGTACAGTTCAGTGGAAGTAAATGAAGCAATAATTATGTCGGTGCCTTTCATAAAACATGAATGAAAAACAGACCGCGTACTACAGACTACAGAACTAATATGGTTCTACGCAGACACATCAGAAAAGCACTTATTCATTGTAAAATAAGTCACTGGCTCCTGCATTTGCATTGCATTGTATTAGTTACACATCTCAAATTTGTTTGTTAACAGAACCAGGAAAAACTACATCTTCATAGGTTCATAGCAGAAGTAACATTTTGTTTTGATTTTGTTCAGGATTCTGATTGGTTAATGGTACTCAATTGTTTCACCACATTGACCGGCCTGGTGTCCTCCTGACGGTGTAGATTTACAGGGCTGTGTAAACGCAGATTTTTCTGAAAGCAGTGACATCTACTGAGATTTTTATTTATTTATTTTAAAAAAGGGACATGTTCATTTTCAAAACAACACCCAGCTACCTTTAAATGCAGTCTATGTTTCTAAGTTCTCATATAGAGGTGGTCTTACCTGAGGTATATTTGCATTTAAGTCATTACCTGAATTTGTGAAGTAGGGGTAAGTGTGTATCATGGTGGTGATAAATAAAACTGAACTGATGCATTTTGTGTGAGAAACAGTGTGTAGTGCTGCAGAAATACATAATCAGTGCACAGCAGGAAATGTATCTGTATATTTGCATTTACTATACTATATTTGCATTTCAGAATTTACTTCTAGTGATGGGCAGAAACTGTAATGTGAAATTTTGACAGGAATAGAACAGCAAAGTCCTGAAATGTACATGACTAAACATAGTAGAAAAAAGTCATAGAAACATTACGTTTGTGATTATGATCAACGTTAGATTGTCAGAGTTCAACATCTTGAATAATTCAACAGATCATGTTTTCAATATCAGACAAGTGGATATGTCAGTGATTCATGTCTATGAACACCCCTGATCCCTACACTCATGGACTCTCAGCCTTTGAAGAGTGCTCACATTATCCTACAATTAAATCATCAAGTGCATGAAGACTCTAAAGCCACTTAACATAAGCCTGTATATCTGCAGACTTCACAGAAGTTCACAGCTCTGTGACAGACGTCAAACATGCATTTACCAGGGCAGCCACTGACACACAGTAGATGTGCTGGTAAGAAAGATTCATGACATTTTATAATAAACAGCAAATCACAAGAATGCAGAAAAAATGCTTTAATAAAGTCCAGGTTTTATTCAGTTACTATTTCTCATGTTTTTACTCAAACAATGAAGTAGCTTGTTGTGACATTCAGGGCATTCTGGGTAACCCACAAACAACCAGACAGACCAAAACCATCTACCAGTCTAAAATGTTTAATAGCTGTTGATCCACTAATCCTATCAATGCATGTCAATAATCGATGCAAAATAGTATGAACCTGCTTTCATGTAGGACATCTACTACTAGTAGTACTAGTAGTAGTAGTACTAGTAGTAGTACTAGTACTACTACTAGTTTTCTTTGTCATTTGTAGATATTTGTCGGTAAATGTCGGCAAAATCTTGCAGGATTTTTCTGAGGCGAGCGAGCTGATGACGTGTCGCAACGTTCCATATTACATCACTACCTGTGTCAAGTTACAATGCAACATTTTTTAAACTTTATACGCAAGAATGTAGGGACTATGAAATCATGTGAGCCCTGCATATGTTGTGTATTTTGCACTGATGTATGCTATTATTATACTGAGTATGCACTCTTTTTGAAAAAATGCGAACCCCTGCATCATCTGCACTACTTGCTTGATTATGGATTGAATTATGTGATCACGTTTTTCTGGAGGGACTGACAAACAATGTTCCAGTCTCATGAAAGTAGCATCATGTGACATGTCGTGATATGCTACTTCATTCTTCTCTTCATTTTAAGTTGGTTTTTTTTACCCTTGTAAGGGCTGCATGTAGTTACTCTGGGTACTGTCACCATAAAAGAGGCACAAATACTGTCTTCCAAAACTGATTACATTCTCCCCTTAGATGACATGAAGTATTAGCCATATTTGTAAAGACCACTGATTTATCAGTATTCTCTGTTAATATACAGTAGTACATTTACATAACTGTAAAATAACTGCTTTTGTCACATTGATTTGTATGCAGCCGTCCACACCCTCTTACCTCAACATTCAACAGAACAAACCTGTTACTTGGCAGAAAGAACATGGATGTAATGACATTCTGAAAGAACACGGGCGTACCAGAGTCCAGTAAGTGTTTCAGGTGTTGGAATGGTGTATATTGGTTCACTGTAAAGGCCTCTTGAGGAAACTAAATGGAACAGAGTCATTGTTAAGGTTATATTTAACATCCACAGTCTGCTTTTACAATGTAAACTGTCTGCTGTGAAAAAGCTTTATGGACTCAGTGGGTTTAGTGTCCCTGCTCTCGGCTGCAGAGCAGGACTGGCTGAGTTTGAAACTCTTAGATGCTGTGTTAGATCCACAAGTGATGTGGAGACACAGAAGCGGCCCTTCAGGGGGGGCTGGGGGTGTCAGCAGTCCTCCGGCCTGGGCCTTGGGAGGGCCCGGGAATGAAGGGCAGTAATATTAACATATAGTGAGGTTTGCGTGGCCCTTCTTTTATTTTTGAAACTTCCAGTCATCGTTGCAACCTCTGAGCATTCATCCTCAAAATTAAAGCTCATTAAAAACCACTTCGCACATATTTGACATTAGAAAAATCACAAGGCACACTACCAACCAAAAAGTATATATATATACTAATAAATATACTAAGTATATTTATTGAATTGGAACATTGAAGCTCAGAGGGGTGCACCAGTTTCCCTCAGACTGAGCCCCCGGATTGAAGTCTGTTGTCTATTGGTGTATATTATGGGATGCATAGCCCTCCTTCCCTGACCCGATACCAGGGGTTCGTGGGTAACTCACTAATCCATGCGTCACTACGGAGGGGGCTTTATCAACAGAACCCATTACACCGGGGCCAGGTCACTGTTGTTTGTATTTTGGAAATGGAAGCAGACGACTGTTGTTCTAGACTGGATCATTAGTGTGTGCAGTTTATGGATCTGGATCACACTGTGGGCTTACAGAACCAATCAGGTGAAAATGGAAAATTTCCCACAGCACACCTGATGACTTCTCACAGTCCACTAATGTGCCACGGCACACTGGTTGGAAACACTGATGTACATGACATGAGGCTGATTACATGTATGACCGTAGAAGTTTTTAATGTGCTACTCCAGAAAGTTTCTCCACTCATCCAAAAGGACACCCACCTCAGGAAGGCTATTACCTCCAAAGACGGGCTTTCCGTGATGCTCCAATTTCTCACAAAGTGTGGGTCACTCACTGTAGTTGACATCAGGTTGTCATGATTGCAGTTGTATTTACGTGCTGCACAGTTACGTAATACTGCACGATTCGGAAGAAAATTTCTGATATGTCAGAAAGTCCAGTGATCATTGATGATTTCTGACCATGTAGAGATCATGAGCAGTCATGACCATCTGCACACTGCAAGATCAGGAAGCACGACAAACCTTTTCAAACCTTTGAAAAGGTTTGTATGAGATGAAATTGTTTCAAATTCGGGCCAAAAACCACACAGTGTGTGCCTGGCTTAATGTAATAAATTTTGATTTATCACTAAGGAAAGGATAATTTAGAGAGAATATCATTTGGAAGTCGACATAAAACCAGTACTGGGTTTGGTTGTTAATGTGGTCCTCATACGCCTTCAAGGTCCCACGGACCCAGTGTCAAAAAAGAAAGACGAGGGTTAGTTGGGGACAGTAAAGTAAAAGAGTAAAAATTTACATCTGTCACTCATATAAACCCACTCCAGACACAGCCAGAGGAAAGATGTTAATGATCTCTGATTAATTATGTCTTTTTTTTCTGACAGAGGAGATGAAGAGTAGCAGGAGGGAGTAGAGGAGTGGGAGTGTGGGGTGGATGGTTCACAGCTCACAGTTGTTAATAGAAAAGATTTGATGAAAAGATTTGACGGTTGGTTTTCACTGAGCTGAATCGTGTTTCTTCGCTCCGCTGAAAACACACCTATCACTGACAGATCCGACCAGAGATGCCACTTCCTGTGTGTGTATGTGTGCAGGCTGTTTTCCACCTCACACTCTTGACTTCCATTAACTAAATGTTTGTGGGAGCGTTGTGGATCAATCGCTGCCTTGTTATGAATTCATGAAATTGCTTTTGTGGCAGTGTGCTTGTGTGCATGTTGAACATTACCTGTGACATGATGCTCATTACATATTTCACACATCCCACAGTCGACTCTGCAGAAGCTGCTTGAAGTTATCCGACTGTTAAAGCTGCTGCGTCCTCATACAGCTGGAAACATCACACCTAGTTTCTTTTTTAATAAAAGCACAGTTCTTCATATTCAGTGAGTTGTGGGTCCTGAATAATAAATATAAACCCTCTTCCACTCTTTCTGTGTCTCTTTAATTACATTCAGTGGAAGCTACTTTAGTGCAGTGAGTGTTAATGATGTTGTGCACTGACTGTTTAGTTAACAACTCACTTCTGCTTTTGTAAATGACATTAACCTGATTGACCACAGCTGGTTTGTGCTCATCCGTAGTTGAAAATGCAATGGTACTTATTTAAATGCAAGCACAACTATGACATTAAAAAGTTACGACTCATTTTGAAGACTCTGCGAGAAATGTTCATTTATAGTCAACTATTTGTAATTAAAATTGTCTCCACAATACAATAGACACAGACCTCATAAGCAAATAGTCTCATCATGTTGACAATAGTATGTTCATCAGCAAAACATCCAACTTAATATTTTTAATATTAACTGATTAGCTGACATTGAGCTTTAAATGGTCACTCAATATATTCACATTCAACTGACCTCATTTTATGGACATGTATGATGAATCTAAACCTGACCAACTCAAACAACCCCAGATTATAACACTGCCCCCACAGACATGTACTCTAGGCACTAAGCATGATGGGTAATCACTGCATCCTCCTCTGTTCTCACCTTGATGCATCCATCAGGACTCATGAAACTCAGTCGGATCGCTATTAAATGGATGGTTGTTTCAGGCTGTGTGCATATGAATATGAGAATGTGTCCAGTAGCTCTACAGGGGACAGAAATGGCAGAAAATTAATGATTGATTCATTGATTTGGTTAGATTTGGGAAAAAGTATCATTAAGATTATAGGACCTCAGTTGGAATGGTTAGAATGCCAAACAATGGTCATGGCTCAGGATGGATAGGAATTGAGAATCAGTTCTTTTTGAGAACTAATACCCTGTACATCAATTCCTTGGAATTTTTTTTTTGCTTGCCTGCTTAAGGATTTTTTTTTTTTTAAAAAAGGAATGGAATCTTTATTTTGTCAGTAGTAGTTTGTTAGACATGTGAACATGCAACCACACACTGAAGTTTGTCTTCAGCCTTTAACCCATCTCTAGATCATCATGCATTTCACACACTGCATGCTAGCATGAAGCAGAAACACTCCAAAGTATGGCTCTATTTCACACCAAAAATACACCGGGGCCACTTGTAACACTTGCAAAGCTTCCATTTCTTCAAAGGGGGAAAATACCTCCAATATGCAAAGACGTTTGTCCACACAGCAGCATGTCATACATTTGAAATGCTAGTGACACGTGAATCGACTGGCAGAGCAACCATTAGGGCATGATCCATACCTAGTCCAGTATGTATAAAAAGGTATGTAATTAAAGAATTTTCCAAAGATAGGGAAAATGAAAATGAAATGCACAACAGCGGGAGACATAGAGGAATTAGAAAAGTCTTAAGTTTCACTTTCACTTTGTACAGTCATATGGTGTGACCCCCCCATGCCATATGTTATTATTATTTGTGCATACTGTATATGTTATATTTTCTGTACAGAGATGGAAATATAAGAGACAGTTAATGCAAACAAACCCATCTTTTATTCCCTCACCCAATGAGAATCAATAAGAGAATTGATAAGGAATTAGATAAATAAGCAAAATTGAATAATGGAATTGTAATCGTTAAATTCTTATCAATTCCCATCTCTAGTCATGGTAATGAGTATGAGTTTGAAATAGTATACTTGTCCATTAAGTGGATGGGTTGGCTTGTGTTTGTGTTGAATGCAGGTAGATTCTTTACATAAACCACTTAAAATAATGATCCCTTTAAACATTACTGCACTTTTCACTGATGCACCTCATTTTTCATTTACCCAAACTGGGAGGAAGTTGAGGAATGTTAATGGAGCTGTCGGGTCATAAAATGAAATTAATGTTTGGATCTTTTAATAAGCAGAGACAAACATAAAAACAGTGTGTATGGAGTAATGTGAGCACAGGGCCAAACATCAACTGATTTGAATATGAATCAGAGATTTAGATATTCTTTTCTCATTTTTAATCATCTCCGGGACCAAATATTAATAAGTTCCTACCTTCGAAAATTAAAACTCCAACTATGACACTGATGACCAACAACAATAAGGATGTTAATTTATTCAGCAGCACATCTAACATTCATCGAGCTGCTGAGCATGAATTAATAACAAAAGGAAAAATCCTTCTCCTCCTCCTCATCACTAAATCGCTCTGTATTTGAAATGCACACAAACTGTTGTGCAGCTCAAACAAACAGGCAGCAAACCTGAGGAATTGTAATTGAGTTTATATGTATGTGCACAGAAAAGGTAGACTCCATTCTTCATTACCCATAAGCATTGTTGCAACTGTGACCTCAAGCATCACCATGGTTTTGTGAGTTTCATTCATTCATGAAGCGCAGGACTTTGTATCAAACTTCAGTAACATCTAAGTTGCTTTTTTGTTGGTCCCAAATTTCTGGAAAAAGTTATTTTAGTAAAACATCTCCATTGTTGTGCATTGCATTGTTGCTTCAGCAAAAAGAAAAAAAAATCTGTTGGCCTTTGTTTACTTTACAAGAAGAAAAAGCCCATTATACAAACGTCTGTAGGTTAAATGGACTAACACAGCATGTTTACTGCTGACAGACTGAAAAGAATCATTATAAATGGATTTTTTTTTAGAAACTCTGCATATTCAGTTTATATTTCAGCTGAGAAAGGAAGTCCCAGTATCTGTATCAATAAATTGTTTATTAGCTACATTTTCAACATATTAAGTTGCTCTATGTTCTGCTGTGTTATATTTATCACTCACTTTATCATTGTATTGTTTATTCTTATTCTGGGTTGTCCTGCAGTGAGTCATTCTGATGCACAGAACCCCCTTTACATTTCTTTCCCTATAATCTCTGGTGCTGCTTTGAAGTTAATATGTTATTGAAATCTCTGAATATGTGTTCATGGGCACCTGGCTACAGCTGCAGCTCTTCATCTTTTTCTATTTTTAAAGACGATGTGAGAATGAAATCATTTTTATCAGTGAATCCAGCAGCTATTTTTCATCATCAGCTGAGATGTCAGATCATGTGACCAGGTTAAAAAAAGATCACTAGCAAGGTGAAGGCAGGCTGAAAGAGACCATATGATGATGTTTTATTTGACTGCTAAATATACTTTACACTATTTTAAGCAGATGTTGTTTACTGCTCACATAAAAAGTGCAGCATCATTTAGAAAAGAAGCATTAAAAAGCAAATTGACAGGACATGTTTTTTGCACTAGAAAAGAAATCACTTTGAAGATAAATGGCGTGAACGTCACCACATATGGGCAAGGTAATGAATGCAATTTTACTGTCATTAATCTGATTTATTCAAAAAATATCAATGTGATGTCACATGGAGTTTTCTTACTTCTGCGTTCTGTTTTCACTTTGGGTCTTTATTCAGTTGAAATGTCCTCTTGGTGTTCATGTAAGTCTGTATCACTTAGTACTAACTGCATTATCATCTTGTTGTCATATTTTTTATTTTGCGTCCCCTCTCTGGTTTCTGTTCACAATAGACAGATTGATCTCCATCCTGTTACAGGACACCTGAGAACATCCACAGTTATTTTTAACAGCACCATATCATAATTCATTTTTCCCAGTGAATCAAATTGCAGGTTCAAATTTCATTCATTTCATTCTTCATTTTAAAGCAAGTCATTCAATCAGAACACAGATGCTTTTCCACCGGTTGTGTTCTGAAATGAAAACAATAAAAGTCCTTGCAAAAGTTTGGTCCATGAGTATAATTAAATAAATAATCTCAGAATGGATTGAAACAGAAAGTCAACGTCTGATGCAGCTTAGTAATGTTTCATTTTAAAATTTTATACTCAGTGATAAAATATTCAGGACAGTCTGTTTCCTCATAACCTTCTGGGTTTATTAGCATCAACCTTCAGCTGTAAACAATTATTAATGAACAGTTGCACCCCATGTTTTGCTACCGAACAGTTATTTATTCAGATTTTAATTGTGAATACATGTGAAGGTTTCTACTGCTTCTGCTTCTCTAACCAGCTGCGGTTTTTGATCAGAACCAGCATGTCTGAGAGAAAAGTTAACTACAAATTCCAGGGTGCTTTTAGTCACAGACCTGTGTATGTTACAATGTTGAGAAACTTGGAAACACAGATTGCAGATCTGTAGATTGAAGGAGCTACGTGTTCTTGCAGGCTTAAATTTATCCTGGTCACAAGTTCCTGTTTATTCAGTGGTTATGGTTTCTGTAAAAATCTGTAAAGAGAGAGAGAAAAAAAAAAAAAAGGTTATTTTCTGCAGATGCAGCATTAATCCAGCTTACACTGCACTCTAGGAAGACGAGAATATGATTGTGTGTAATAACGTTATCAAACCAGTTTTTTTCCCCCACAAAGCTGAAATCATTATATGTAAGGTGATTAATATTAAAGGATATCAGGGGTGAGCTCTTTAGTCAGACATCTGAGTATTAGTTGGGTTTAAGGTGTTTCTTAGACTTTTAACTCCTTGAAAATAAGAATGAAGCTCAGGCTACTTTATAACAAATATTCCATCGTACAAAAATTGGAAAGGTTGGCCTCAGTCACAAAGATTCTTATGAACGATTGGTTTCTAAGAATCTCCCAGTTCATATGAAATGTGGACTTCATAGACATTTTTGGGGGGAGCAGTAGTTTCTTACTGCTTTCTAATGAAGTTGGTATGGCTACTGTTCAAGTCACAAGAGCAGTTTGGGACCACCGAGAGAAAATTACGTGAAGACTTCACAGTTGTCCCAAGGTGCTTTGAGAACATCCTACATCATACCTATGGCCACTTCATGAATTACTTTGTCGTAAGGCTGTACACCACCTCTATGTGCAACTCACAGCACTCTCAAATCATTGGTCATCTTGTGGTTTTTTAGAATATTTAGATCGGTATATAAACAGTGGCTGCGTACTGAAAGTCATGTGTCGTGATCGTTGCATTAAAGATGGCAGTAATGCACACATGATTGAAACTCGTACAGCTACATCTGCAAGATGAAGAAGAGGTAGATCAAGCAGTTGTAGCTGCTGTTTTAGTCTGACAACAGCAGAAGAGGGACATTCTAAAATGCTTGATGTAAAAAAGTCTGATATCGCTCAATGCCCAAGAACAGTGTTCAGTCACCACCAAATCTCTAATCGTGTCCACTTTCACCTCTCCAAAAATCCCAATGGACACCCAAGAATTATGGATGCTGTCCACCTTAAGCCCTTTCCTCTCCATAGGTATAAATAAAAAAATAAAAACAACATAGTTTAATCTTAGAGTATAATATTTTTTGTCATTCATTCATTCAGTCATCTTCTGAGCTGCTTTATCCTAGTGAGCATTGTGGGGGTGCTGGAGCCTACCCAAACATTCATTAAGGTGCCCTACAAAAGGGGATTTCATAGTGCGTTTGTAGGAAATCTTGCATAAGATCACTTACCTGGCTATGAACTCTCCAATCTTATAAGTCTGCCTTGAGAAGGTCGTATGAAATGGTCCATTTATCGTCCTCATATTGTTCATAGCCGTTCGTGACAGCATTTGTGACTGAGGCATAAGGAAACAGATAAGACTACTCTTGTAAAAACTGAGCCTGTGGCTCATTCAATTGGACCCAAAAGCAGAGGTTGAAGTAGGGTTTAATAGATGTATTGTCTAGACACAAAAAAACAAAAGTAAAGGTGGTGAGGAGACGCTGTAATGAGGAGGTCTGAAAGTTTGCAGAGTCAAGGATGCACAAGAGGTGAGAGGGAGAATCCAAAGGTCAGTGGGTTGGAGATCATAAGTGTGCAGCACATAGACATCAGAACACAGCAGAATCCACTGGCAGACGGATGGTGATAGACTAGAGGACTATTGGAGGCAGGTGTTGCCCATCAGCATGCCTCCTCTGTAGGGGTTGAAACAGACCACCACACCTCTGCTGGACATTAACTGCAGTGATTACCATGTGTCAGCTGCAACAGGTTCTATAACTCTGACGGACGCACTGAGTAACTTCTCATTTCTTACACATCCCTCAGTTTGATAGCAAGCATAAAGATTTGATAATTTCAATGGATAAAGGTCACATGGTCTGATGAGTCTAGACTGAACCTGTTCCAAAATGATGGATGCAACAGGGTGAGAAGACAGACGGATACAGTGAACACACATCATGTCTAGCAGCTCCAGTACAAGCCTGTGGGGGCAGTGTTATGATCTGGGGTTGGTTCACTCGATCAGGTCTGGGTCCACATCATTATGTCCATAAAATGAGGTCAGTTGAACCTGAAGATACTGAACAACCACAGTTGAACATCAGGCAGTTTTTTTCTTCCCTGATGACACAGATCTTGACAATTAATGCAAAAACAGACAAAAGTAAATGTCACATTTGCAGTCATATTGCATAAGAATGTGGCCTAAATGGAAGTGGCAGTAAATGCATCCCATAATCAAAGCTAAAGTTGATCCAACGAAATACAGTATTGCTAGTGACTTTTTTGTTGTTGTTGCACCTCTTCACTAATGAGGTGCACCCTTTTTATTCTCTGCCAGAATGGTTAATGAGGTGACAGAATCTATTTCAACCCAAACCTTTTTTTTTCCTTATTGTCCCTTTTTTTTTTTTTTCTTTTGGAATCTAATCAAACTCTGGGTCCCAGTCCTGTATACCAGCCATTCATTTTGTTAATTGCTATATCCACTGTTTTGGCATGTTAGAGTAGAACAATTCATTTTACATTACAAGTATGCACTACTCACATAAATCTTCTTAATTAAACAAATCATACAAAGAAAATTCACACATACATATTTACAATAGGCTTAATCTGTCGATATGTCATCTGTTGTACCTGATGTCAGACCAGACATTTACTTTTATGCATATGATTATGTAAGAGTCTGACTGACTTGTTCTTATCTTGTGTGAAACATTCAATCCCATGTTCCAGGGATGATGATTTTTCAGATTTCCATTGTCTCAGTTGCCATAGGCACCATAGTTTATTATGATCATTTGCAGCAAATCCATGCATATTATGCAGTATGCTACTATATACAAAGTCCTGGTTCTTGGGAGCTAAACTGTTTAAGAATGGAATTTAATCTCACAAATCATACCTCTGTCACATCCATAAAACAGGTGTACCACTGTTCCAATTCCATTATACCAACGCCAACATAAATCACATCTTCTTAATTTTGGTCTGGTCACTCTGTTTGGAATCCAACAGCATCAGTTGAAGATTTTATAATTGATGAATTGTGTCTAGACAGCTTCGGTGAGAGTTATGCCAGCATGATGAAACTTTTTTGCACTGTTGTTGCTCAGTTTAATCACCACTGTCTCTCTTCCAAGCCAATTTAAGACCGCCAAGTTTAGGTGCATTGGCATCTCTAATAAGGTTGTATACAAATTGATGGACCGCTTTTCTTAAAACTATTATGGTTTGATAGGCTTTAGATTTCACTAATTGGGTGAGGATCAGACTGCAGGACTACATGGATAGAGATGTCTGAGCTGGAAGTATTTCTTTAAATCTGTATTTGGTCAATGTTAACATTATTTCATACAATTAAAAGCATAAAATTAATTCAACCACCGAATGTACAGTTTGTTAACCTTCATAATTTATGTGTACTGCTATATTTCTGAATTTGTTTGCTTGACTAGTTATATATTTCTTACCAGTTTTCAGCTATAAAATTCCAGTGAATATACAGGTTTTTTAAATCACTCTTTTCTGTCACTTCCTTCCAAATGACTGAATTACATTATCCTATAAATTTGTTAGCTTTCCTTTTCTGAACACACAAAATTTTCTTCAATCAGGGAAACAGATATTTTTTCTCAGACCATTACCTCTCATTCTCCTCATAAAATTTAAATTGGTCCAAATCATTCTGATGATCCAACTAACTATTTTACCTGTTGCATATCTGCAGACCCACCACTGTGTTGGTGCTGATGTTTACCAAACTGATTCATGGCTGGGTGTGGCTCTGTCCGTAGACAGACGACTGCTTATTAAAAAGCCAAAGGAATCTAATTTAAGGAGTTTTATAGTCTCCTCCTGTTCCTGTCTCTCTAGGATTTTTTTAGCTGCATTTATTTTTGAGTGGCATTACCAGTCCCTTGCAAATGTGCTCATTTTGACAGTTTATGCCTAAACTAGTTAAACCATATTTCATCACTTCATCACATTTTCAGAGACTTGACATTGGAAAACACCAATATAACTTAGATGAAAACTGTATTTAGCAAAGAAAAAAATAAATTAATTTATCATTGGGGATGGAAAATTTAAATTCATTTTAATTTTCCATCAGTTCAAGAAAACCAAGAGACCCAAAAAATCAGAACATGTAACAGTAAGAATCAGTCTATGACTAAGTTACTATATGATGCAGTGGGGATGAAGGATCTTCCATAACATTCAGTCCTGCATCGAAATGAGCTGAGTTGTCCACTGCAGTTGCCTCTGAACGATGAAGAGGATGATCCAAATTGTTGTCAGTTGGAATGTGTAAAAAAAATTAAAATGTAGTTTAGGGTCAGTTTTTTATTGATTGTAGTGTAAGATTATGCTATAAGTTGTTACTGACCATGACAGAAATGAGTTTGTCTCTTTCAAGAGAATATAACAAATCGTACCAATTTCATTCTTTTCCACGGTGGTAGTTGGAATATCTTACCAAGGCCACCTTCTCTGCTACAAACCAAGCCTGGGGCTCGTTTCTGGGTTAAATTGTGAATGCACCCAGGGGTGCACCCTTCATCACAAATAGCTAGCTAATAACGGGTCAGTGAATGCAGAGGCTTAGTGAATGCAAAATCCATTTCTGGGCTTGTTACTTTTGCTAAACCATCGCTAGCTCGCTATTTTCAACTATATGAGAGCAAACGAATCTGAACACCTTCGCTCACTTGGTTTCCGTTTTCATTTCAAGGATATAAAACCACTACATTCCTGTGACTGTCAGTAATCATCAATCATCCAGATTACAGCATTGAAAATGTTCAACGTAAGTATAACACATTTGTGGAACAATTAGTTAAATTTCCTCTCTGTTTATTTCTCAGATTGTTTATCATCAACATTTAGATCTACATATATTATCCAATTTTATTTGTTAAGCAATTGCAAACTTGTACAAAAGCCACATGGGCCAATGTGAGAAGTGGAATTATTTTATTTTCATTCATTGATTTTCTAATCCCCTGCCTCTTACACACTTCTGTCTTTCCCAAATTAATGCATCTGTCAGCATTATGGTTAGAATGAAGAATTATTATTGGCTGTTTACACACATAAATTGTGCCTCCAGCTGGACGTCTAAGAATGACCTGAGTTATTCCACACTAATGACTTTATTAATAGAACTCTAAACAACTACTGTTGGCTGTAACCACGTTGAACAACAGGACAAACAGATTGTATTGAAAAAGTGAACTCTTCTCTACTTTGGCTTGCCTTCGGGTGACCTTCATATTAAAGAGGGAAGCAGTGGTCATTAGAGAATGAATTGTGGACAAATTGTGATCAACCTAACATGTTTATTCAGTCAGTCACTGAATACAGGTACACAGAAACTGAAAGTGTCATCATATACACACACACACATACACACAGTTTCTTAGCTTTTGAGCTATTTGGACGTTCAGAGGCTCTGCAGTGTACAAGGAAACACTATCATCTTCTGCAACATTGAACAAGTAAAACCCCGTTTGACAAATGACATGAGATACGTGTGTTTTTATGTTCAATTAATGACATTTTACTGAAAAAGTCAAAGTTTTCTTCAGTTTTCTCTATTTTGATATAATAACCTTCAACTTTACAATGGGCTTTATGTACATCTTCATAATTAGTAAATTAAACATATGAAAATACATGGTTTTTACTGAAAAACACAAAATGCAGAGCACAATACTATAATATCTTGACCGAACTAGGAACCCAAATGCAGGTATGAGACAGCCAGTATCAGAATAAACAGTTTATTTGAGAATATAACAGGCTTAGTAATATCTTCAGGGGCAAATTCAATCTCAGTTGTTGATATACACAGTCCAGGGTTCAGGTTCTGGGAAGACAGTCCAATACAATACAAACAGATAGGGGTTGGGCTAGCTCTAGTCAAAGACAAAAAACAGGTCAGTATCCAAAAGGTGTAGAGAAAAACGAAGGCACAGACAGGGGAAAAGGCAAAAGGCGGAGTACCGTATCAAACAAGGGTCCAAATCCAGATAAACAGTCCATGGGGCGAAGGTACCGGTAAGGAGCAGGCAGAAGGAGAAGTCAGTAGCTGAAGGTTGGTTCATACACACGCAGGCGAAGGTAGAGTCTGGGGCAGGCGGAGAAATTTGGTGGTCCAGGTCAATCACAAAAAGCAGGCAGAATAACACTCTGGTAAGTCTCAAACAAACTGGGACGAACTGGCAACGTACACTGAAAGGACAGGGTTTAAATACACATGAGGAGAGGGAGACAACAAGACACAGGTGAGAGGCACCAGGGATAAGTGGGGAAAAGACACAGGTGGAAAGAAATGGGGAGCAGGAAGTAAAGACACACAACATGACACATGAGGGAGATTACAAAACAAAACAGGAAGACAACATGACAAAACACTAATGACAAGGGACAGACATGACAGATAATTCACTTAAACAGTTAAATGTAGAAAATAAAATCATTTAGAAGTCTGCACAAAAATAGTAGTAGGGCTTTAAACCTTCCTATTATCTCATTTATATATTTGCATTGTACAGTAATCTGTCGCTATAACGTGGTTCACCTTTCGTGGTCTCATTGTATCGTGGATTTTTTTAGTGCAGTTTTTTTTTTCTTTTTTTTTTTACTACAGTACGTTGTGTTCTACTTCCTAATTGGCTAAAGGATGGTAGACTAGTGTCAACAATCTACGCCTTTGTCTCTGTACACAAATTTATGCTAACAAATCTACGAAATGTTCTGCACTGGCAAAGGCACCTGACGACGTGTCTAAAAGGAAGAGGAAGATGTTAACTATCGTAGAAAAAGTTAAACTTCTGGACATGCTGAATGAAAGTAGAACCTATGTAGCTGTAGGGCGCTATTACGGAATAAATGAATCTTCAGTCTGTTAAATAAAGAACAGCCTTCAAAGACGCTACAGTGGGCGGAGTCAGGAGGAAGAGGCACATTCAGAGGAAACTGTGAAATATGCCTGAGTCACAATGTGTCCAACCTCGTATTGACTATTAAAATTATTATTTTACAGTATTTCTAAAAACTATCTCAGTTTTTTGTAAGAAATCCTTTATATTTTTATGTTTTTTAAAATGCTTGGGCCTGAAAACAGGTTTTAATCTTTGGTGTCATTCTATAGTACAGTATTGTATTCTATAATAACTGTAAAAAATATAAAGCTGACTACTTCACGGATTTCGATATTTATTTAATATTTATAGCACTGTTCTGTTTTTGTGATTACATTATCATATGTGTACATGCACATGGTGGATGACGACAACTACTTGACTTGACTGTTCCAGAATGTGCTAATGAAGCGTGGACATACAGAGGGTCTAGACCATTGGCAACCCCCATCCCAGTGATCCCAGTGGAGCTTCTGTGCCTTCGTTTGAACATATTTTTCATTTTCTCTGAGGAAATCTATAATAGGCTTCTATGAAATGCACACAGAGCCTCCAGTAAAACAACACACAGCTGAAGAAAGGCATTATTGTTGCTTTCCTGGTAAAATCATAATGCCCTCAATGGAAAGAAGCTGGGGTGGATATGGAGTAAATGATAACAGGAGGACAGTATTTATGCGATGATCATTACCCTGTTGTTTTTGCACCTATCACTAACTAAACTAATGGTATTATTTTTTTTTTTTTTTAAATAATATTTGGTATTTTTACACCGCCCTCCAAAGGAGAGGCACGGGCTGTTGTTTTTGGTTCATTTTGTTTAAACATTCTAGCAGCAAAACTATTGGTTGAATCCATATTCATTTTTTTTTTTTTTATGAATTTTGAAATTAGGTTTATAAATTGCCAGTGACCCAGAATAGATCTGATTACGTTTTAGGAAAAGTAGGCCAAACTTCAAATTTGTAATGAATTTGTAAAATCTTTTTTTCTTCTTATAATGGGTGAAGTTTCAAATGCCCATAAATGATCAGTTTTGTTTGCTTCCTGCATTTGCCTTTGCATGCACTTTCTCTAAATGTCTGTTCGATCAGCCACTGCGGAATCATGATGCATTGTGTGCAGAGTCGATCAACTCCTCAGTTCTCAGAAGAAAGAGACAAAAAGCCATTCCGACTGTTTAGCGTTCTTCACTGGTTTGCTTTCAGGCAGCTTAAAAGCAAATGTACATCTAATTGTTGCTGTCTGTAATTCACATCCAGCTAAATTTTGGAAGGCAGAACATTGTCTTGACCATGAAGTTTCCACCTCATTTCCCTTTCTTTATGTAGTTCTATCATTGACAGTTTTAATCTGCTGGTAACCTGGTTGATGAAACTCATATAGAACCCCTAATGACTATTGATCCTGATGAAGTAATTTCAAGGCCTTGTTTTAGCAGCACTTCTGCTGAAGGGATGTGGCCAGTGCAGCTGTAGATTTAAAGAGTTCACTTGGTGATGATAAACTTGATCCCTGTTCAGTTGTAGTCCGTTAAATTGCATATATTTTTAATGGGTATGATTTTTAAGGTCTGGGAGAGTGTTTATGAACACAGCTTTACATAAAGGAACAATGGACCCAAACAATTAGAGGTACAGGCTATAATAGGGTGACCAGACGTCCTCTTTTCCCCGGACATGTCCTACTTTTGGGACCTAAAAAAATGTCCGGGGGGACAAAAATCATGTGCTACTGTCTCAAACATAATGCATTGCCAATATAGAATTCCACTCCATTCCGTTTGACTCCATTCCAGGTTTCTCTGTATCGTTCTCCATTTAGCCCCGCCCTTCTCACCTCCAGTCACTTTGC
>JAPSES010078565.1:0-27721 GCA_029822895.1 Maxillicosta whitleyi | reverse complement strand
CATAATAATTAAATATATGAATAAAATATCTTTACTTCTCATAAAATAATTGTGCCACTATGATTATTTTTAATAGATAAAGTGTAATGGAATTGGTATGTAATCATTGCACCTGGTCAAAGATTATTCATCTTTCTGCAATGAAGCCCAGACAGCCCTCTCCACAGTCACTTCTACCAGCTCTTCCAGGGGAATGGTCTCCTGGACATGCCCGAAACACCTCCCCAGGGAGGCGTCCATGGAGGCATACTCACTAGATGCCCAAACTACCTCAACTGGCTCCTCTTGACATGGAGGAGCAACAGCTCTATTCCGAGTCCCTCACAGATGTCTGAACTCCTCACCCTATTTCTAAGGCTGAGCCCAGCCACCACTGTGGAGGAAACTCATTTTGGTCGCTCATTCTTTTGTTATTACCTAGATAACCGTAACTGTAAGTGAGGGTTGGAACATAGATCAACCGGTAAATGAAGAGCTTCGCCTTTCTGCTTAGCTCCCTCTTCACCACATCGGACCGCATTACTACCGATGCCACCTCAATCCTGTCCATAAACCTTATGAGCAGAACCAGCGACAAAGGGCAGCCCTGGAAGAGTCCAACCCTCGTTAGGAAGAGGTCCAATTTACCGGCTACACTGACCAGACTCACACTTCTTCGGTAAAGGAACTGAATGCCTGACTAACAAGGGACCATCCACCCCATACTTCCAGAGTACCCCTGACATGATGCCCCTGGGGATATGGGCAGAAGCCTCTCTAGATCCACAAAACACATGTGGACTGGATGGGAAAACTCCCATGACCCCTTTAGCACCCCAGCAAGGGTGTAGAGCTGGTCCACAGTTCCACATCCGGGGTGAAAACCACATTGCCCCTCCTTTATCTGAGGTTCCACTATCCACTGTACCATCTTTTCCAGTACCCTAGGGTAAACCTTAGCAGGGAGGCTGAGGACTATGATCCCCCTGTAGTTGGAATACACCCTCTGGTCCCCCTTCTTAAAGATGGAGACCACCACCAAGGTCTGCCACTACAAAGGTACCATGCCAGATGGCCACATAATGTTGTAGAGGTACCCATGACAGAACCTGTCAAGCCCCAGGACTCAGCACGCTGAGCAGCCCCACCACCGAAGTGACATCTGCCCCTTCTGCCATAGCCTCACCAAACTCCTTCCACGCCCGAGTTTTTGCCTTCATGACAGCAATGGCTGCGTGCAAATTGGCCTGCCAGTACCGGTCGGCTCTTTCCAGAGACCCACAGAACAGTCACACCCTGTAGGCCTCCGTCTTCAGCCTCTGGTGTCAACCAGCTTGTTCAGGGATTACCGCCAAAACTGGCCCCAGCTACCTTGTGGCCACAGCTCACCACAGCACTCAGGACATGGTGGAAGTTCTGTTGGAGATGTAAGTTGAAGATCTGTCTGACAGGCTCTTCCTGTACTACTTGTTTGGACCTACCAGGTGCAACGCCTTCCCCCACCACGTGATCTAACTCACAACCAGATAGTGGTCGGTTGACAGTTCTGCCCCTCTCTTCACCGAAGTGTCCAAATCATACAGCCACAGGTCTGATGACATGACTACTAGATCAAAAATTATTAACGATGTGTACTATTCCAACTTCAGGCGAGAATATCTTAAATTGCATTATTTTATTTCAGCCATTTAAATGTTGTCACATACAGATGTACTTCATGTCAATGTTGTGAAATGTATTAAGCACACTGGTTCAAGCAACCTGTGCAGGCTGGCGGGCTGACAGACCATTCAAACTGTTTGAATTGCTTATTCCTACTCACAGTAGTTGAAGATGGAATACACTCTGGACATGTCGCCAGTTCACAGACCTTACAATTCAATAGAAACATTAGCAATTTACATAGGAGACTACCAGTAAACTTCATAACAGAATCTTGTTAGCGTAATCTTGTTGTAAGAGCTGCCTGTCACAAAGAAAAACACATTTTATTCAGTAAACGTAAAAAACGTCAACATAAATGCAAAGTACAGTGGTCCCCCCTTAATTCTGCAGAGTTTTTTTTTATATACCATTATTTAAAAGTGTCTTATAATGAGTGATATAAAACTCTCCATGCCACCACCACCACCACATAGCCTTCAACCTTCAGTTTACAGCCTCAGAGGTTGCCACTTGACACAAGCTCATTTCTCAGCTGCCTATAAATTCAATCAGCTGATTTGTGTTTTCATCCAATCATAAGCATCCTTCATCCTTCACCACCTCAGATCTGTGTCCTGGTCCTAGTTTCACTTGTGTGGAAGCAACCCATCTTCCATCCCTAGGGTCTAGGCTCCATGGACGTCTTCTCCATCACTGTAATGTCAAACTCCGATGATCACTTTGCAAGCTGATCTTCCTACTGGGACCTAAGTGCTACTGTGTATTCCATCTGATCACTCTAAATCCAATATATATACAGTTCTTCATTCCACTCCATGTCTGTCCTAATTGAAATAAAATTCGGTTTATAGAAACTCAAGAAACTTTACTTAAAAGTCCTGTATCCACAAAGGGACATTAGGTCTTGAACAGGAAGGCTCTTGTGTCTGAGCAGTATCTACAGGAAAAAGAAGAATTATCAAAGGTTCTTTTTTTCCTGCGGAGCTGTTATCAACATCCCCAACCTCTTGTTTCTGAAGTCTGTTCAATCTCCTGAAGGACAGCTCTCTGAAAGTATAACCTTTCAGACTTTACTTTCAGAGTTTATCACATGATCTATTTGAAGATCAAATGTGTCCTTTTTTCGTTGAAAGGTACGATTTTGTTGCCTTTCTTGTCCAATTGAACAACACATAAGAAGAGACTATCATCGGTCTTTCTTGCGGACTATGAGTCATCAAAGAGGAGAGGAAGACAACAATTCAAGTAAAGGTGAAAGCAAAAATGCTTGTAGATGTATCTTCAGATCAGACAGGTCTGGCCTTAAGCAGGGTCAATACAGAAGATGCACTGAAAGAGGGGGAAGTACAGTATGTTGTGTAAGGCTAAGCATGTTAGTTATAAAAAAAACAGAGAAAAAAACATTTTATTTACTGTACTACAAGGACTGAGGCCATTTTTAAACATTTGCAGCTAAATGATCAGCCCAACAGCGGCATAGCCAGCTGCCTTTTACCCAGCATCTTAAGATGCAATTACATCCTCCGGTGCAGAGTAATATGGAACCATCCCATTTAAGTGTTAGCAGGTGCAACACAGACACAGCAATATTTTCCAGGGTGTAACATCAACATTCACTAACTTAAAAGGATTGCAGAGCCCATTTATTGCCCAAATTTGCACTAGTACCCTCTTGCCTTTCTTTGCTGCTCTAGTCATCCTCCAGCTCTGTCACATTGCATCTCCAGCTTCAGAGTCCAATATATCTGATGACAAGAGCTCCTGCAAACCAACTCATCTAACGAAATGAAAGTCTAGTCGCATCATGTCAATATATTCAGCTTGCTGAACTGCATTAGTGAAAGGGCCTTTGAGGAGCGCTCACCATGTCTGACTGGTAAAATCTGAAATTATCACAACTTAAGAAACTTAAGAAAACTTAAGAAATAAAAACTTCTTTAACCCTTTATTTATATTTTATTCCAAAATATACTATAAATAACACAGAGACATTAAAACTCCTTGGGAACCCAAAGGAAAATGAGAAGACAAAAGGGAAATGCAACTTTGTCTATAACTAAGAATATGTACACTGATAATTAATGAGCAAAAATGCCCTCATTAGCTATAATGCGTGACTTGGTTACAGGTAGATTCCCCTATACCTGTTCTGATACTTAGCATAAGAGTTTATGAGCCTGCATTTCATTCAAACTGGAGGAACTGCTGAAGGAGCTATATGTACCATTTCTACTTAAAAATATTTAAATATGGTCTAAAAGTATCATCAGTGTTCAGAATAAAAATTATACCCTTGGGCCATTTAAATTATATGACCACTAGAGGGAGTAGTGAGTCACTCTGTTGGTCTCCCAAGGGGAAGAAAACTAATACCATGGGGACAAAACATCCGAAAGTGATCAGATGGAAAGAGAAACACTAAGGAACAACTATTAGAGTTGGGTTGTAAAAATATGAACTAAATATATTAATAACAACACACAAGGGGATTTATGTGACCATAGAGGGAGTGGTGAGTCACTCTGTTGATGTTACATAGTGATGAAAACTAACACTATTGGGACTTTGACTAAAATGTCAGAAAAGTAATGGGACAAGAAAATATGTTTGGAGTCAAAGAAATAAGACAAAGTGCTGAAAACCAAAACATTAGACACTGCTCTAAATGAAAAGAATGGAATTTGATGCTGATATTTAAGCATTTTTTCTACATGGGTGAGTCTGAATGAGGCTAATGAAGGTATTATGTGATGTTATTATGTTCATTGAGTTTGCCATTCATTGATGCATGGTTCAGACTATACTGTGACAGTTCTGACCTTGTTTGGACAATTCCAAACAGACATTTAGTGCAGTTATTGAAGACACCAACCGTACAGAATTTAATTTGTGTTTTTACTGTGGCTGCAAACATATGAGTGGTCCGGTTTGTGGGTAGTGTTGATTGGTTAGTGTTTTTGGAAACCATAGGTGTGTTCTGGCACATGACATCCCTCTGTTGGTGATAATGTGGAAAACGCTACATATTCACCCTTTTATCTATTATACCGCCATACTGTACTCTGTGAAACAGTAATATAATAAAGAATAATGAGACAAACAGCTAAAATCACTATGAGATGATTCCCATTATCAAAGGCAGTGGTGTTCAGTTCATGTCATCTTCAGGCTTCCCCCTGTCACGCCTGCCTTCAGACTTTAGTGTTGTGTCTTGTGACTTCCTGTCTTATTTTGTTAGTCTCCCTCCTGTTTCATGTCTGGTGTCTTCACTTCCTGATCTCTGCTTTCCTGCCTTTGTGATTAACTGTCCTGGCCCTAATTGCTTCACCTGTGTCTCATTATCTGTTCCTACTCCAGTATATAAGTCCTGTGTTTTCTAACTTCTTTGCGAGTTCATAGTTTCTGTTTTGAGTTATCAACTAGCCTTTGTTTCTGTCTGTCTTGCTTGTTCTGACTGTTTTAGACCCTGGAAGTTTGCTTTTGTCTGTTACCTATCTGTGCCTCTGCCTGATTGGACTGATTACCTGGATGTGGACCATCACTGACCTCACCTGTACTTCTGCTGGATTGCTTATGATTAGAACCAGTTTGATCCTTGTCGTTAGCTGTGTTTGGTTTTTCTGCTTTCCCGGTTTTTGACCCCTGCTCGGCTCTTACCTCTGATTCTCGATCACTACATATATATATATTTTTTTGCCCTAAACCAAGTCTCCTTATTTCCACTCTGCATTTGGGTTCTCATCCCGTGTACTTAGTCGTGACACTCTCCTGAATACTCACAAAAACCAGGGAAAAATAACCTTCAGTCATAGCACCTCTATCTACATCAAGGAACAGCACACTCTGGAACACACCATTGCAGTGCATGTAAATACTAGCTTCAAAGATACAGTGTGTTCTGGCAGTGTGAACGATTACACTGGTCTGCAAATATCAAGGGGGATGCACAGGAAGCCAGAGCATGGGTTATGCTGAGTCATTAAAAAGCAGCTTAGCTGAAATCCAGCAAGTGTATCAGAGAGAAATAAACAGATACATTCATTTTCAGATGACTCAATGCAAGGAAGTTGGCATACTGCAGCTGTCAGTAAAATACCATTTGAGAACATCATGGCTGCATTCATCTTTCTTATTGGCAATGACTTCAACATTAAGCATTAATGGTCTATAAATAGTTAGTTGAATCACAGGGCAGGTGAGGAAGAGCAGGCTGTCCACTTCATTACACCTCTTCCTGTCCACAGGTACCAGTCACTGTGAATGTGTAACTCATTCATTACTGGTTCTGCTATACATACACCATGTAAAAAGTGGATGCATAATACAATATTCTATACATTAATGCATCCATCATAAGACTCAGGTCCTTTAACACCTGCACTAACCTTTGTCATACGTATACGTCCTTATTTTTCTATTATATACTTTTAATTAATTGGCATTACTATGTAGAAATGTGTGTTCACTTTGACATTTAAGAACTTTCCTCAAGTGATCGCTGAGGTTAATCTGAATCTGAAGTGGTAATCTAAAATTTAGAGGTAATAATGGTGACTATGGAAGGCGAACATTTGGTTTTAAGTAAAATACCTTAACACAGCACAGACATTCAGGTAATACAAAATATAAACTCTAGTTCATTTGGTGATTCTATCAGTCACTGTCTTGTGAAATGTGTTACCTGAACTTTGTGTTAAAGGTTCAGTGTGTGATTTTTAGAAGGGTTTAGGTATGAAGTAGCATAATACGGTCAAATGTTGTCTCTTATTTTGAAGTCATGATATTCTAATCACAACTTAACTGTAAATACCATACCATACCATACCATACTAAGTGTCTACAGTGTTGAGTTAGTACTTATTAGCATACATTCAGGTTGATTAAAGATTGTTGATGAGGTTTGTTAAAACTATATTACCATCATTATAGATATGTTCCAGCCCATATTAGTGTTTAATTTTCAATCTTCAAAAGTAAATAATAAAAAAACTGTTCTCATTTAATGAAAATTTAGCTGGATAGGAGCTGTATTTTATTTTATTTTGTATTTTACTATTCATTTTCTAGACACATACCCAAACATTAACATATCTTAACCCTCTGATTTGATGATTTACATTCAGAAGACATGAGTCATGTCCCCGCAAGTAAGCTGAGCCCCTGAAAGCGGCACCTGTATGAACTCTGACACATAAATGTAAATGTAAAAGTAAAATAAAGTCAGTAGCTAATTCCTGATATTTAGGTTTCCTGGAAAGTATTGTGTGATTTTATTGGATTCAGTTCATAGAGATGAAGATGAAGTGTTTAGGCCAGTATAGATGTGAAAAGTAATTATATTTTTGAGAAGTTAACAGGTGAAGCAGCGATTTCTGCGTTACAGCCAGAAGCAAACAGCAGCCAGTGACAGGAACAATGCCTCTGCGATCAGAATGCCAGCACACACAGTGGAGGAGACAATTAGGTGCAGAGCTGGAAAGATTTGCTGAGCCCCTGAGAGGACAACCTCGAGTCGTTCTTATTCCTGTCACACAACCTCAGCTCATCAACACACTCCATACACACAAATCTAGCTGGCTGAAAGGAAAATGCTTGGTTGTTGTTTATATTTGTGTCCGACATAATGTCTGACAAGATACACAGGTCAAAGGAATGCTTTTGCACAGAGGACAATACCACACACACAGGTTTGTTTCTGTTTGTCATTCTCCAGTCGTAGAAGTGTAGCCCCTGACTATGTCCACTTTTTATTTACTAATGAACAGACTATCTGACATTTAACTGGACCTCCTAAATAAATGTGAAGGCTGAAGTGCATCTGGAGGTCAATCTGACTGTAGCTGGAGGTCAGTCTACGCTGTTTTTACTTCATATTTGAAGACATGATCCTTCACAGGACTAAACCATCTCATTTTATAGGGCAGTGCCACTGCCCCAGCATGAGTTAAGCCTCTTCTCAGGACTCATGCCCGGCTAAACCCAACTCCAGGCCAGCTTCCTCTTGTAGGGTATTGTAAGCAGTGCAAACAGTGCAGTGGGCAAACAGCACAGCACCAACAGCCTCTGCCAAAACAGTGTCCAACAACAGCAAAATGTGCAGCCCATTCCCCTGAGTGTTTGTCCTCATCGGGGAAAGAGGAAAAGGAGAAGAATAAACAGAGAGGTTGAGACATTGTGAAACAGTCTGGGTGAATTTTAGGAAGGCAGAATTCAAATGTAGTCAATGCATGTGGTTTAAAACTGCTGATATTAAATGATACAGATAGTGACTCTACTGGAATATTGGTAAAACTGCAATGTGGCCAAATGTAAAATCTAAATCACTACAGCTGTAATAATATTATAATAGTAAAATTATGAAAAACAAAACAAAACTGAAAATATAGTACCATAAACATACTATAAAAGCCTAAATATCTATATTTTTTACATTTACAACTGTTCTCTAAACACAAAGCCTAGAGCCAAAACAATGCCTTTCTGCCCAAAACCTGCAGCTCATGCTCATGGCTGAAGAAGAAGACTGACAATCCCATTGAGGTATCACTTAATATAGAGTAGTGGTTCTTAACCTGTGTTCCATCGAACCCTAGGGGTTCGGTGAGTCGGTCTCAGGGGTTCGGTGGAGCCTCTGCCACGAAGGTCCAGACACACCGACTCATCATTTCTATACGCGATGACATGCGCGGCCATCACTGGCTGCAGATGATCACGTGACATTGCTTGGCCAATCGATGCTGCAAGGAATTTAGTGCACTCGGGAGTGATCCAATGTGTGAATGTCATCATAGTACGTCGTGTAATTACTTTCTTCATATTTTACTCCATACTAACTATGTCGAGCAAAAAAAAGAAAGTGGTCGGACAAATACGTACACTATGGATTCTCATGTATCATGGAACGGGATGGGAGTTAGCATCCTATCTGCATGATTTGCAATGCCAAGTTGAGCAACTCTAGCCTCGCACTGGCAATGAATTTAAAAAAAAATCATATTTTATTTTACACTAAAGGTGGGTTCGGTGAATGTGCATATGAAACTGGTGCGGTTCGGTAGCTCCAACAAGGTTAAGAACCACTGATATAGAGTGATGCCTCTAGTTCAATTAAACAGCTCCACTACCTCTGAAAGTGTGTCACTCTCTTTATGCACCAAGGAAAAGAGGATGAGAGCCTTAAATGGCAGCTGACTGCTTAGCTCGGTGCAATCATGTGTATCGGGCCTCTAACGTAGCAGCCTCAGTCCCTGCATGCTCTGCATTACACAGGATGACTGACAGATAAATAAGCCCTGTTTGAGACAGATGGCCATAGGAATTCTGCACAAGCATTAATGTTTAATCTAAAATAAAACAGTTTAGGTATGCAATAATCAGCTGCCTTGAACATGCATCCAGTAAACTGAATGCACTCAGGAACCTTGTACTGCATCTAGAGGGGTTTCTTAATAATACAAAGTTACATTCGTCATCAATCCATGGCTACAATATTGAACAAATGTCAAATGAATAAACGAGATAATGTTTGGAATAAAATAACCCACCAAACTGGCGGCAAGGCTGTACAACAAAACCTGGATTAATTGAGAGGAAAATTGGGTTTTGAGGCCTCCGTGTCATTATTAGACTTTGTTCTCTGAGCAGAACAGAACAGAGCAATTATTGATCCTTTGAGTTGGTAATTGACTTTCAGATGTGTTGTAAATGTCTTTAGTCAGGCTGGCTGTGGAGCAGACTCCCAGCATGACTGATCTTATTCTACACTAGAGAAAGACTTAACTAGAGCCTCAGTGGGGGTTTTCAAGATGGCAGCTTATGAGAGGGTCACGGTCAGGCGAGCTGGTGTGATAATTCACTAATTTTTCCATTTAACCCTGCAAAAATGGCACTCCAACCTCTTAATGATTCATTAGCCCAACATGAATGTTGACAGGTATTTTTTGAGAGTCCAACAACATGCCACATAAGAAAAATCAAGCTTTTGATGATGTTGAATTTAGCCAGCAGGCTGGTGGCATCCAGGAGCTAGCACCATAGCCGACACTGAAGCAGACACTAGCTCACTCTCACTTCATGAAGCAGTGAGTGAAATTACAGCCAACATTTCCAGAGTTATCTATGAAAAACTAGGCCCAGTGTTAGAGCTCTTAAAAATGCACCAGGAGGAACTCAACAGCCACAAAAAGCACATAAATGAGGCTGTACGGAGGATATCAGTGCTGGAGGATTCCACAGACCCAGTCAACAGAAAACTGAAAGCGCTAGAAAAGATGGCGTGAACCAAGTGAGCGAGTTGATGACCCTCAGAATACAGGATGATGTAAGAGCATCTATATCTTTGGACTCCCAGAGGAGGCTGAGGGAGAAGGCCCAACTCAGTTCTTTGAGACTTGGCTCCTTAAAGTCCTTCACATTAAAAGCAAGTCAGGCCAAGTGAAGATGAAGAGAGCACACCACTCTCTGGCCCCAAAGACCCCCTCCACCCAGAGACCGGTGCTAGTTAGATTCTATAACTATCGAGATAAAACAGCATGTCTATTTTTCTGACAGAAAAAGATCCTTACTTATCTTAAAAGGGACTGTGTTTATAGTGCTGTTGCAAGAAATGCACTTAAATGACAGTAAACATTTGACATTACAACACAGAGGTATTGGACAGGTTTATTTTTCATCTTTTGCTTCAATAAGTAGAGGTGTGGCCATTTTAATCCTGAGACGTGTACCATTCAAACTCATATACTGCACAAAAGATACAGCATTTTATTATGTGATTGTGAGAGGCATACATTATGGGGAAGAAACTGCTATAATGAATATTTACAATCCACCTGGATACCCCGATGATGTCCTGCTCTCTTCCTTCTCTAAAGTGATATATCTCAGTATTAAAAGCACATTTATTGGAGGAGATTTTAATTGCTACTTAAATCCCATTTTGTATAAATCCTCACCTGGAAAATTATCTCTTTCACCTCAAGCCAAACCTGTCTCAGCACTTTTTGAGGACCTAGATTATATAGATGTGTGGGGAGCCTAAAACATAGCTGAGAAAGATTTTTTTTCTTCAAATGTTTACAAAACCTATACTAGGATTGATTACTTCTTCTTCCCTAGAAGCTCACTGCAGTCCATTATCTCCAGCTCTATAGGAAATATAGCTTTTTCCGATCACACTGCTGTCTTCATACATTGTAATTTAAGGAACCCAGTCAACGAAACTAGACACTGGAAGTTCAACCCTTCTATCTGAACAGACAATAAATTTATATCTTACTTTAGAGAAGAATTTCAGTCATTTCCATCTTTTAATTCAGCTTCCACCAATGACCCCTCGTTGCAGTGGGAAACATCTAAAGTGTTTTCAAGAGGTCTTATTAAATCTTATATGTCCACTAAGAGGTGAGGGCAGGATGAACAAAGACAATCTTAGAGTCGAAACTGAAACATACATACATACATACAAAAACTCATCTGTACAGAAGGTTAAAGGGATTTATACACGGAGGTGCACTTTAAACTTACTGCTGACTAATGATACAGAAGGTAAAATCAGACATGCTAGACAAAACATGTGCAAACATGGGGATAAAGTAGGGAGATATCTATCATATCTGATAAAGAAAAGAGCAGATTCCCAAAGTATTTCCTCAGTTGTAGACAGTCTGGGTAAGCAGGCTTTTGTCTCCATAGCCATTAACAACAAATTTACAACTTTTTATAACACTTTATATAAAACTGGACTACAAACTGATACAACTGAAAGAATTAATTTTCTCCACTCTTAACTTTCCTAGTTTATCTGATTACCAGAAAACATCTCTTGAAGCCCCTGTATCTAAAAAAGGCCAAAATCCCCAAGGACTGTGCATCATACAGCCCCACCTTCATAAATGTTGATTTGAAACTCCTCTCATTCTCGTCATCTTCTGCTTATCCAGGCTGTGGTGGCAGCAGCTTCAGCAATGAAGTCCAGACAGCCCTCTGCCCAGCCACTTCCACCAGCTCTTCTGGGGGAATCCCAAGATATTCCCAGGCCAGCCAAGAAATACAATCCCTCCTGCTGGGTCAGCCCCGAGATCTCCTCCAGGACAGACATGCCCAAAACACTTCCCCAGGGAGGTGTCCTGGAGGCATCCTCACTAGATGCCCAAACCACTTCCACTGGCTCCTCCCAACATGGAGGAGCAGCTGGAGTCCCTCCCAGATGTCTGAAGTCCTCACACTATCTCTAAGGTTGAGCCCGGCCACCACGCAGAGGAAACTCATTTCTGTACCTACGACCTCATCCTTTCGATCATGACCATAGGTGAGAGTCAGAACGTAGATCAACTGGCAAATTAAGAGCTTCACCTTCCAGCTTAGCTCCCTCTTCACTACAATGGACCGATTTAGCGTCCACATTACTGCAGATGCTGCCCCAATCTGCCTGTCCATCTTCCACTCCATCCTACTCGTATTTGTGAATAACATCCCAAGATATTTCAACTCCACCTGAGACAGGACGTCCTCTCCAACCTGACGTGGGCAGTCTACCCTTTTCTACACAGACGATATAACATATACACTAGTATGTACAAATAATAAGAACAGATGATGCTGGGCCCAGTTTGGGGGGGCCACATACACTGAAAGCTGCTGAAAGTAAAGATGCTTTACTAATTCCTCTATTTCTGCATTTCTACCACATGCAACCAGTTCGATTCAGCCTGTCTCCCGTTGGTGTGCAACTCCTTTCCTTTCCTCTGACTTCGGAAACTTGTTGCCCGCACTGGAACTGGAATTGGAACTGGGCCCGGATGACGTCCTGCCACTAGATTGACAAGCGCTGCTAAGTAGCGTATCAAATGAATCACATGCTGCGTGGACAAATGTTTGATCATATTGGATGGATTTCACCTTTTGAAGAAATGGAAGCTTTGCAAGTGTTACAGGTGGACCTGGTGTCATTTTTGTAGACTGCTTCTGCCACAACGCCATGTTGCTTATTTTCTGGCATTATCCCACATGCACGACAAAGCCGGAATTGATAAGCAGAATCATTAAGCAGGCAGGTAAACAATTACAAAGAATCGGGCTCCTAGAATCCGGTTCTCAAAAAGAACCAGTTCTCGATTCCCATCCCTACTTGGGGGTGCTGATCTTCATCCCAGCCACTTCACACTTGGCTGTGAACCACCCCAGTGAGGGCTGGAGGTTGCTGCTCGAGGCTGAAGCTTTTTTTTCAGTTGTCATATCATCCTCCCCTTTTTCCATCAAACAGGTTCCTGGGCAGGTTCGGCACCAGTACCTGACTTAGCATCAATTCTTTGTGTTTCTACTGCCTAAGCAGCAGCCAAATTGGTTCCAAACAGGTACCACATAGGTGCCAAATTCGAGCTGACTGGAGCCAGACTAGATTTAATGACGCGACCCCCTGCATCATTGGTGGGCAAGGGTGACCAGTTAGAAACTGCGAAAGCTAAGAACCGGCATTTTTAAAACTACAACCAGCAGGAGTAACAATTACGATGACCAGGCTGGTCCTAGCACCGGCACTGAACTAGCACCAGGTTCTTTATGGTGGAAAAATACACACGAAATTCTCCATGACCGCAGAATACTAGCAAACCCATCATTGTCCAGGTCAACACACGAAGAAGTCAAAAACTTCCGGGTCATACCAAATCAGATATCAAAAATGTGAACCCGACATTTAATCCATTTGCTTATTTCCAATTTTTCATTTGTGCAAACAATTTTTTTTGTTTTTGGTTCTTGATTTGTACATGAATATTGAAATAAAGAGTTGGGTTTTTTTTGTTTATCGATTATTGATTCTCGCTTGGATATGAAAAGAACAAATGATAGTGGAAGAGAGAATTCAATGTTGAAATAATAGACGAAGGCTGGAACAATACGTGGAAGAATGCAAAAACATTGAGTGTGTGTAATAGAGTGAGAGCCATGCAACTTAAGCTCCTGCATAGGGCCCACATATCTCCCTCCCAACATCATAAATTCAACCCTAATACGTCTCCACTGTGCCTGAAGTGTAAAATTGAAACGGGTAGTCTTACACATTGTTTGTGGCAATGTAGGAAAGTAAAACAGTTCTGGCAGGTCATAGGGCAGGAAATTAATATCTGCTAATGGGAACAACAACCCCTTACATTTGTTGCTTTGCATAACTGATTTGTCCATCATTGAAAATTTCAAAAGAAAACTTCACCAAACACTTTCTTTCTGTACTAGAAAGTGTATTCTTCTGAACTGGATAATGGGTTAAGTTCATCCATCCAAGGTTCATTTGCAGTGACACCAGAACATATTGCATTGTACTATCTGATGTGTAAACTATACAGCAAAGATGTTGTTTTTCATAAAACATGGGAACCCTTCCTGTCGTATATTGGATTGAATATTTCCACCATTCTCTCAAGAGGGTTTGCATCATAGCTCTGAAAGCTCTGCCCCACAAATGACACCCCACAGTTTGGTTGATGTATTTGTGTTTCTATGTATCTCTCTGATCATGTGTATATGTATCATGCATGGCAATGTGCCCTCAATTCATTTTATTTCACATGGGTATCTCCTGATTCTCTATTGCCTGTATACATTTGAATTTCAATGTGTATGTGAGCCAAATGATTGTATGTTATTTTGTCATTTTTTATCTCTTAGAAATTTTATAAACACACACACACACACACACACACACGTGTATATAATGAGAACTAGTAATACAAAAACAAAATATTAGACTACCTTTACCTGCTTAGAGGGAATGTAGATTTTGCACACAGCAAATACAACATTATGGCAGAAAATGTGTTTAAGATTCAGAAAACATCATTTAACTGTGCTTTCAGAATCCAAAGTTGAAACAGACCTCACATCACACTGACTCCATGATGAATATGAGTTGTTACCATCAGTACTAAGGTACACTGAGCAATTTATAAATGCTTAAGATTCACCAGTATTTGCACAATGTTGTACCCAATTGTCAATTGTATGTGTTTTCACTTCTTTGCAAAATGTGTCTATAATTAGAGTGTCTTTCCTGCTGTATTCGTATTTATGTGACAGTGGTAAAGGTCAGGGTTTTTATCTATATAGATTTGCAGCAGTGCCTTGCCACTCCTGAGCTGTCAATGCCGCTGCAAATAAATAAATAAATAAAAGTACTGACTTACTTACTACCAGTTGTTCACCACTAATTAACCAACTTCGCTATTGCTTTTAGACATCATAACACAACCTCCTCTATCCCCACCCTCTCTGCCTATGATACTGAAGCAAGCAATTTGGTAGGGAAGTCATCTTTTGAGAGTTCTGTGTCATCTTTATTAAATTCACTTGAAGACATGCGGTTTTTCTCTTATAACATATCCTATCATGCATCAGTCCTACTACATTTACGCTAAGTGATGAGAAACAAAACAGTAGTAATATGACATCTCCCTTTCTTCTTTTTTTTCTTCAAATGTTCAAATAAGATGTGACCTATGCCATTAAATTGGCTTAAATAAATCTTTACCAGTGGCACATCATTATTTTTTCCTAGTGTCTTTTTTGTTATAATTAAGGCTGAAAATCAATATAAAATGGTACTTAAATGACATACGTAGTTCAAAATAACTTGAATCTGATGATTGGTAAGGTGAAATCTGCCAGTTTCTTTCAAACTCAAGTCAAGTCACAATTTAAAATATTATTTGGTGAAATTTTCCTCTGGGGGAGCATGCCCCTGGTGTTGCTAGGTTACAGACGCAGCACTGCTGCTACAAACATTTCTAGGGTAAACACTGGCAAAACCACCTTCCTAACTGAAACTAACCAGTGGTTCACGCACTATAGCTAAGTCATTTCACACTGTATATACCGTCACAAAAATGCTGTATTTACACGTGTTCTTTATTGCCTTTTTCATTATATGCATTCTAGTGTTTTGGGGAGAATGTTCTAAGTAAACATTTAAAAATGCAAACCAAAACATGGACTAATTTCAAATCTTCAGCTCTGGGTATTGTCTGCAACACACCCTCCACCAACACAATTTTTTATGACATCCCAGAGCAATTATGGTAATAATTAAGATAATCCAGATGAGTGTTACATCATCAGCCTCTTTCTGCACAGTGCAGTAATCCACTAGAGTTCTAAATAAATAAAAATGAAGCCAAACCAGTGAAAGTAGCAGTGGTATAATTAGCAGTCTGAAAAGTGATGGGACATGTCCCCCAATTGCAGGTAAAAAAATATTGCTCTTGGATGAGAACAACATCCAATTAATCACAGCAAAAACAACCCAAGAGCGAGAATTCATACATAAGCACTTTCACAGCAGTTTATCCCAAAAGAAGAAATTACAGGTAGGACTGTGGAACCTGGGGTCACATGAGATAATGAACTGACTGACTAATGAGTAACAAATGGCTGAGCCATAGCTTTGCAGAACAGGGACGAGCTGAAAAATGTAAACAACACGAAACAAAACACAGTCATGTAAGCACTTCATCCACATGTGATATATTGTGTTTCAACACAAAAATTCACAGGTCAACTGTACAATTTAATAGTTTTAGCTTCACATCATTTTTACCAAGGAGGTTATGTTTTGCCTGTCTACACAAGCCTAATATTTTTATGAAACTTGGTGGAAGGTGCAGGGACTGAGGAAGACCTCGTTAAATTTTCAGCAGACCCTGGGATGTTTGGCACTGGTTTTTACACTAACAAGTGCTCTCCTAGTTTAGTCTGATATCAGCCTTGAGGGACAGTATTATGACTTAAAGGAACAGGAAGGATGCTTTTCACCAGGGAAGTATGACACTGATTCATGTCACTTGTGGCTTCAGCTCCAAAACCCAGACACACGTACGCATTGATTGAAAGACATTAAACAGCAAGAGCAGACAGTTTTCATCTTTAAATTCCTTGTTCTTCATTTTTTCCATTTTACCATACTATATATATTAATTTACAAATTTTAAGTCAGGGGATTTTGTGTAGTACTATGCAAATGTCTTAGGCCACCTTAAGATTTATTGTTTGGGTAAGAATATGAGCACACATATCTTTTTTTCAGTCTCTGTAATAATATATGTACTACAATATACAGCAAATATGTAATCAGCATGAAAAACACAAATATATTTCAAGAAAAAAATGTAGAAGCTAGATGGATCAACTGAACAGAGAAAAGGATAACAGACCATTAAAGCCTCTGGGACATTCTGAAGGTTTGTAATATAACACACGATTACTTAAGAAAACCTCCAGACAGTCGACCCAAGAGAGTTGAGGATTTAGTAAATCAAATGGTCACACTAAATACTGACTTTTCCTTGCAAAAGCTGATTAGTTCTGATTTTGTGTATATGTTTCAACAATTAGAAATATAGACTCACACCCATTACATTCCTGAAAAAACAAACTAAACTAAAGGCTGCCTGAGGCTTTTGCACAGCACTGGTTAAGTGAAGACACTTAGTACAACAATGCCACTGCTAAATATTTATACCTGCAGACTTTTTTTTCCTTGCTCACCTGGGCGGTGTCTCCTTCAGACTCGGGTTCTGGGAGCCTGAGGGTTCTGTGCAGGACCTTAGTTGTTCAATGTCGGAATGGATCTGGAAGTCCCACAGGAACTTTCCCTGTTTGTTCTCTGTCACCTTTGAGGGGTCTCCCATCTGGACCCTGGGACCCCCAGTCCATACTCCGTATAGATGTTCCTGTACACTATACCTGCTACCTGGTTATGCCGCTCCATGTATGCCTTGCCTGCACCATCTTACACCTGCTGTGATGTGCTGGACTGTCTAAGAGTCTCCTCTACAGCCTACACCTGGGGTCTTGTCTGATGTGGTAGACCCTGGCCTTTGTTGCTCTGGTGTTCAGGTCCTGTTCCTGTGCAGCCATGAGTAGTGCCTCTGTGCTGTCCTTCAGTCCAGCCTTTTCCAGCCACTCGTATGTTTTCCTGATGGTACATGCTGTGCAAGGGCTTGTCCTTCCATGATAGCCCCCCCTCTGGTTCCTCCTCCTTACTGGGCTGTTGTTGCCTGAGGCATTCACATAGCAGTTGGTCATTGAGGGGCATTTTCTTGAAATAGAGGTTTGTTGTTTCCTCCTTGGCAGCAGTTCTGACACTAGTCCTCGGTCTCCTCCTTTCACTTTGTGTACAGCTTGATGATGCTGGGCTTCCGTGCATGGTAAGGAGCTTCCTTGTCTTGATATCAGTGGCTTGTATCTCTTCCAGTGGCCAGGATATTATATCAGCAGGGTATCTGATCACTGGCAGGGCATAGGTGTTAATGGTCTGGATGTTATTTTTGCCATTCAGCTGACTTTTCAGGACCTGCCTTACCCTCTGAAGTTATTTGGCTGTGGCTGACCTCCGAGCTGCCTCCTCAGATTACCATTTGCCTGTGGGATCCTCAGGTATTTGTAAGTGTCCTGCACATCTGTAATGTTCCTTTCAGGTAGATCAACCCCTTCAGTTGTGATCACCTTTCCTCTTCCAGAGACCATCAACCCACATTTATCTATCCATTGTCTTTGCTGGTGAAGTGAATCAGGGAGTCAATGTCACGCTAATTCTTGGCATACAGCTTGATGTCATCCATGTAGAGGAAGTGGCTGATGGATGTTCCACTTTGGAACCAGTACCCAAAGCCACTCTTTGTGATGATCTGGCTGAGGGGGTTTAGGCCTGTGCAGAACAACAGGGAGGACAGAGAATCTCCATAATATTTGCTGCATCTGATCTTTACGTGTGAACTGGCTTTGAGTTGGCCTCCAGACTGGTGTTCCACAGCCTCATCAAGTCCTGGATGGACTCTCTTAGTCTCCTGTTGATGTTATACAGCTATAGGCATGCCAGTAGCAACCCCCAAGATGACCTGTCTTCCTGGCTCCCCCTTACTGTATCATCTTTGTGTTGTGGATGAGGTACAACACAGTATCTCATCAATCTTTAAATGTGATAGCAACTTCTTATTGAAGACATTTGAACACTGAGCTGAGAACTGTTTCTTAGTGAGGATGTGGGATTTTGCAGTGATGATTTCTCCCACATCCTCTGTATGTACCCTCTCTCACTGGGGTTGTTACTATAGAAACACTCCATCAGTACCATGTTCTCTGCCCTGCTCGATGAATGTCTAGTTCCAGCAGCCGATTTGACAGGTGTTTCCCAACACCTGACACGGACCTTGTTGACCCAGACGATGTTTGAGCCACTACGACTATTTCATTTATTGAAACCTTCATTCTGAGGGTATATGTACAGTGTACATATAGTGTAAAAGGCCTTGCCCATGGATTAACCTGGATCCACATTTTGCTCCAGCAGGGATTTGAACATCAGACCTTCCACACCATAATGTAGACCACTGAGTTATCCAGTAGGTATCCAGTTGCTTTATTTATATACAACAATCAAGTCAAATCAAAAGTCCAGACTCATGTTTGACAATATGAAATCATTTTCACAAACAGCAGGTTTATGTTGTATTAATCAAGCAGCATAAAATGACTCACCAGAGATTCACTCGTAAAGTTGTGACACCATTAAATATTTTTTTAGTATTTCTTTCTACTGTGTTGCAGTTTAAAGTATGAAAGGAAAAAGAAGAGAAGATACTGGGCTGAAAAGTCTTTCTCCGTCTTCAAGGTTTATCTTTTCTCTTGTGGCACAGACCTGATGGAAGCGAAGGAGAAGGCATTACGCCAAAGACCTGCTGATGCTACACACTGACATTAAAGACCTGCACTATAATTTCTTCTTTAAGATGCTCCAGAAGAAAATTGTTAGTCAGGCTGGACATCTGGTCAACAACTGATTTTTACATAAAATGTTATATTTTTTTCCCCTGACTGATTCTTCTGCCATTTTCATTTCTCCACCTTCTTTCTCCATGCTTTCATGTTTCAGTGCAAATCATTGTGACTTCTCATATCATCTTATCCTCCATGCTTAATATCAGCAGGCATAAATGCTGCTTATAATTCCTATATAACATTTTTATTCATCTTACATGTATTTTAATTAAGAGTGAAAGTAAAGAGAAAAGAGTAAATGTATTGAATATGATTGTGCTATTTTAGTGCAGCTGCTAATTCATAATCACTAAGCTTCCTCATTAAAACTTGGTATTTTAATCTTGGTAGTCAGACTGCATCACAGTCAGGTGGGATGCACCCGCCGCATCCTCCCATCCCTTTTTTATCCATTCCATTCTCTCTTTTCAGTCAGTCAAATTCATTTCAGTCAAAAATCGCTTGATACTCGTCTTTTCTCTCCTGTTAGTGGGACCCCCCGGGCCTATGACAGGCTGCACACTCATAAATGTTCAGTGACTGAGGGACGGTCGTTCAGTCAGGCAGTAAGGTCACTTTGACCTCTTCTGAAGCAGGAAGTACACAAGGCCTTCTGGGATACACTGTCCTGTCTGCAGCAGTAATGGCAACGTGATGAATGATGTAGCTGAGGGACATAGTGGATATTTTCAACATTCTTGCTCTTAAAACAACCTGGATGTCAGGCACAAAGGTTACGGAAAAGCAGCAAAAATGACAAACGTGATGTGGCTGGGCCTTCTCAGTACTAATTATAAAGTCATCCTCAACATATGCACATCACAAGTGGCTGTGAGTAAGTGGTTTTCATGTGACCATTCATCACAGTCATCCACAGGGACCCAACCCACTGAAAATTGGGCTAACACAGGCAGTTAACCCCATTTAAATAGTGCCAAATGTTTAAAAGACTAACCTTCCCCAAGGCAGAAGCCAAACTGGGGTAAGGAAGGCAACAAGTTACAATAAAGACAAGAAGTACATGCCGCATCTTTAACCATTTAGTGCAATTCTTAGGTAATTCTATATTATAACCACGACATAATATTAAATATCTTAAGAGTTGTCCAAAAACTTTCATACTATGATAAAATGATGACCCCAAATATCAATAGAAAAAGTTGACAACATAAAACATAGTCATGTCTTAATAGTTGGCAGAGTTGAGGGTCTTGGTGTGAACATCAGTGTGTGTGTGTGTGTGTGAGAGAGAGAGAGAGCGAGAGAGAGAGAGAATGATGATTGCATGGAGTCACTGTTGAGCTGCCGCAGAGCTTGGCCAAACACCAGCTTGACGCCAGCAGCTGGAGAGTAGTGATGTAATAATCTTGTTGCCATGGAGACCGGTAGCTCCTCAGCATCTCCAAAAAATCCAAGGGCGGAGGAAAGTCATTGGGCTGATTGGCTGGGACGCAGGACTGCTGTGACAAGATGATATAGTACACGTAGATGTCTATCTGACTTCAAAACTGTCTTGGAATTTTAAGGTGAGCTTTATGTGAGTTTTTCTGAAGTAAATTGTAACTTGATATGTTACACAGCAGCTGCTATTTTATTTATATACTTTAGAGAGGATCATCAAATGAAGAAAACAGATGGTTTTATGACTATATTAAAGCCAATGCAATCATCATAAATAAAGATAATACACTGAAAACTGGTTTTAAAAATGGTAGAAATATAATAAGGGTTTCATGTAAGTTAGTTCTTTAAGCTAAATCACTGTTTGATGCAAAAACAGCTGTTAAGGTCACCCAAATCCTCAGCCAGTGCACTCAGTCATGACATTTTCCAATCAAGCAGCTGCATAAAACTTAAGAATGTTTGGGAAAACAGAAAACCTGCATGTGGAATGAGGCTCTGCTGTCTTTAATCTCACATAGAACAAATGTACATGGGGGGGTTTCACAATGAACTTTCAAGAGAAACCGTCTACCCTGCGCTCCCTTGAGTCTTTATTCAGCACTAATTGAGGCTGAGAACCTTTTCATTCTTTTGATATAGATGATATGAGACCCAGATGAGGCTCAGGAGGAAGACAGAGAGACAGAGGATGGAAAAATTGGGTAAGACAGTGAGAAACAAAAGAAAGCAGTGGAAAACAAAGAAACGGGGAAAAGGGAGCCATAATAAACTGCATCTCATCATCAGTTAAAGGAAAGGATTGTTTTAATACAGTGAAATGAATGGATGCTTGAGCGCCAGATGTCTGAGATCCAGAAACAAACTTCTGGAAATAATAGTCTATAGTATGGGAGACCATTTCATGTAGCAAATATTAATAAATAAATAAATCTAAAATGTTAAATAACTATCTATCTTATCAATACATGAAAATATTGGTGTGAACTGCCGTTTTTCATCTTTTCATGGTCATCAGATATAACCGTTGAGAGGCTCCATGGTTACTGTGGAAACACCATCATCTTCTACAACATTGATTCACCAGGAAAACCCACGGAGTTTGATCAATGACAGTGGATGGACACACTTTCTATTCAGTTAAAGATGGATTTGCTGATAAAGTCAGGTTTTCGTCAGTTTTCTCTATTTCTGACATAATAATCCTCAAATTCATTCTGAGCTTTTATGAACTTCCACATGTCGAGCAAATCAAATACAGGAAAATACCTGGTTTTCACTTTAAAAATGCAAAATCCAGAAGAATATTATAATAAATGGCGATAAAACACTTAAGTCAGGTTAAATAAACAGATTTTTTTCCTAACTGCCAAGTAGCACTGGGACTTAATGTGTTAAGAGCGGGAATTAAAATATGGAACCAGTGCTTTGAAGATTGGTTTGATATGGTTTCTAGTCCATAAGTCTTGAGGAGACAACATCACTGACATGTTGTTTTTTTTGCAACTGATAAGCAAAGTTTTTTATTTACTGATTTACTGTTATTCCATACTTCTGATGTCAAGGGCAGGTTCACCACATAGATAACTCTTGGAAGACAGAGGGACATTAAGGAATGTAACTACCATGCATGCCACCCATCCATGTGTTCAGATGTTATTCTTGTGACAGATTTAAGTTTGTTTGTCTGGTTAATATCAGTGCTATATTTCTTCAAGGAGGAAACAAAACATTTTTGCATATTCCACTATATCGCAGAAATATCAATTTGTTCTGAACTACTGTTAACACATGTCTCTGTGTTCCCTGAAATAGGATGGTGGAAGTCTTACTTTACAAATTACAGATAGGGCTGATTAAGATCACAGAGGATCTCCAAAATGACTACAAATCATCAGTTTCACAGATAATATCAGGGTTTTATTGGGTAATTTTCTATCACCTATCAGTAGTCGTTACATCTTTTGTTCCTACTGATGGCTTCCATGCAAAAATCTGAGGATTTATACGGAGCTTGGCAAAAGAGTGTCCTTTGTCTCAGAAATGTTTTTGTCTTCTTGACTCAATTTAAAACACTGATAAGAAACTATGTCACTGAAGAGTGAAACTGTTATTCCCAGCTGACCGTTTCCCATGTTCCATTCCTTCTGTGTTTTTGTCTTTACTTTCACCTCTTCTTTTTATCTGTAATATATTCTATTCTATTCTATATTCTACATTTCATCATGTTTGGACTTTTAAGTCTCCTTCCAAAAAGAAATGGATTCTCAACAGACTTCCTGGTTAAATTAAGGGAACATAAAATTAAGTAGAAGCTGTTCATAAAGCCTCAAACAGAAAACATTGTGTTATGTTGCAGCACATCAACAGGTCAAAACACACTCCATGAATGAAGCCAAGGGCCTTTCTGGGTGTTATTTAGAAAAAAAATATTATCCATTGCTGGATCCATCCATTGATGTGGTTCTTAAATCTATTTTATAAAAGCCAAGTGGCATCAGTGTGTGTGTGTGTGTGTGTGTGCGCATGCGTGTGTCTGAAAAAAAATCTGCTGCAGTTTGGCATATTTATGTATTTTGGTCAAGCATGACAGTAGCAAAAACAACAAAGGGGATAGGACCAATATTTTGGGAGACATTAGTGATTTTGGAATTCAGTAGCCTTGTAATCATGTTGCTATGCCCAGAACACTTTGGTGATGACTGCTGTACAAATACAGTACCACATGTACAAATATATAACAGCATAAAAACCACCACATCTATAAGCCATGGATCCCCGTGGGCCAATGTACTAGTAAACATTGAAAAGCACAGGTTAAACTCACCAGTTAGACACAGAATAAAAACAAAACATTACATCAACTTCTCTGAAATGTGTGTTCTAGGTGTTTTCTTCCACAGTAATATTTGTTAATTAAAATGATTCCCTCCTTCATTGAAACGGCTAAAACGTAAAAAAAAACAAACAAACAAACAAAAAAAAACACCATGCTATCATATGAGCAGAATTGATCATATGTAAGACTACAGGTAGTCAAAACAGGAGCCATGTCATGAAGTGTATTTACTTCCAGGTATTTTATGTACATTTTCAATGTGTATGCACATTTCAGAATTGATGTAGAGGCTGCAATACTCCTTGAATTAATAGGGGAAAAGAATTTATGGGAAATAGCAACAATATGCCACCATGTATGACAAGTGTGGCATAAACAAATATATGTGGCTGTTGTGAACACACTTTTCATATGAAATCCACCGGTATCTATCAGTTGCTAAAACCCAGCCTCAGGATTTTTAAGAAAATGGATGAAATGATTGAGGATGAAATGGATGAATTCCTTACAGGGTCAGAGATGTTTGGTTATATTTATCAGATCCTCAGTTAACAGCTCACGTAGTTTGTGACTGTATTTAATATTTATCTACCTGAAAAGAGTTGAAAATTCACTTCAAACACTAATAATGTTGCAATCGTTTATATTAGGTCCCATTAAGGTAATGAGGAACCAAACATCAAAGTACAGGGGCTTTACTTTGGTCTCAGCCTCGGTGTTTTTACTTAAATGGGTAATTAAAATAAGAAACTATTAATATGCAGTTACAGCAACAAACTCCACACAATCTGTTCAGTACAGGATGGAAACATGTTTGAATGTCAATTTTGTTTTGAAAATTCTGTTAAAACCTGTGATACCTTTGGCTGCAAACATACTAACTGGCTAAGCTGCTTAATTAATGCTAGTCCCATACACTACCTGTCTTATTCAGATGCTGGAGGAAAACACATGGATGGTCACTTGATTTACAAAGCCATCCATTTCCCTATCTTTCTTATGAAAATGCTTTGCCTTCGAAAAACCTGCAGATTTAGAGAGAAGCATAGAGGAAAGAGGCGCATTCATGACAGGCAGAGTTTTGGGGGCAAAATGTAAAACATTCTTCAGAGAAAAATTCTCCAGTTTGATGTCTTTAAATGGCTGCAGCAGCGTCAGAGAAAGATGACTCTTAAACATGTGGTATATATTCTTTCTGTTTTAATGATCTTAAAAGTACTTAGAAAAGGGGTAGAGATCTCATCAGGTCCCACTGTCAGTCTAACTAATTCTATTCAGCAGATGCTGAAATCCCAAATTCCCATATTTCACACTGTGACTACTGGAGCTGCACTGACAATGCGTCAATAAGTCTGGGAGCAGTCATACACCCTTAAAAGTGTGTCTTATTGTACCATGGAAATCTGAAATACATTTCTTACCAATTAGTAATATTAGGTATGGCTGTTTACTTTGAACGTCTACTGCTGTGAAAGCCATCTGTGGTGCTGATCATTAGGTTCATTTTACATGAACAAATGAATGGAAGCATCACCTTTTCTATTTGCCTCTGCTTAAATCCTTTTTGTATTTTGTATTCCTTCAACCGTACACCTGCAGGACAGAAGTGCACACCCCATACTTTCCATAAACATCAATACAGCATATATTTTAAGACAGTTTGGTATGTTGTACAAAATGTCAGCAGCTATATATTCAGTGCCAATGTGTTAGCGCATATCAGGCCCGGGAGATCAATCTCTCTGTGTGAGTCATTTTCATGCTGTCCACCTCTCCGAGCCAAAAAGAAAAGAGAAAAGTGGAAGAAGCGAAGAGCTCCCACAGGGCAGACAAGCCTGCGTTGCCTCTTCCTTAGTGTGGTCTTTAAAAACACACACAAAGCAGAAGGCAGGGCTGATCAGCGCCGTGTATTGGAACAGCAGCTTTCTCTGAGACGTCACGAGATTACAAAGTAGTCTGTTACCCAGTCTGCTCACCGATCGCACAGCTTACCAGGCCAAGAAGTGGAAGAAACTAAGCTCAGCAAAGAGACAAAGAGAATATTAAAGGGATGATGAGAGGCAGATGAGACCGCGAAGTATAGGGGAAAAGACTGCAGTCTGATTTTCTGTTTGGATGTGCATGAGGGACCGTCAGAGGCAACACCAGAGAGCTCGGCGGAAAAACCGAGAGCCCCTTTGCCAGCACTTGACTCAAGTGTGCACTGTTCTGCGTATGGAAGCGAGCCGATGATGACTACAGTTACCCGCTTTTAGAGAGGGGAAGGAGTGCTTAATATTCCACACACATTCAGTTGCTCTGCTATAACAAGAGTTTAAAAATAGACCAGAGCCGACTTGCGGACTGAGGAGCTGAGCTAAAAGGAGAGGTGGAGTCTTGTACGACGAGGGGGATCCAGACGGGTCTGGGTGATGTGAAGGGGAGGCAGATGGATGAATTTGTCCTTGGTGATGATTATTATTGACTGTATCCCACTTTGAAATTTAATAAAACATGGCATTGACTGTTCTAAATTATAATCACCTCCTGACACGACTTCAGTTTGACAGTGGTCAGAGGACAAAAACAAACTGCTCCAGTCAGTGTCTGCTTATCTCTTAACACTATTTCTCTTTTACTTGTAATTATTTGGTGTATTACACACAACACTGAGAACCACTGAGTCACATATTTACCATATTTCTAGGCTGTTCCTGAGGGATACATGCAGCAACATAGTGGAAAACATTAAAGCGGAACAACTAGAAAATGTATTCAAAGACTAAGAAAGAGGTTAGATGTTACGCTCAGTTCATCAACATAAAGTCACTGAAGAAACAAAGGGAAGAGAAACACAACCCCATCTCTGGTTGTCATCGAGTTCCTGTGTTTTTAAACAAACTGATGTAAATTTTATGTCACTTGACCTAAATTCATGCAAGGGAAGACATTTTAATAAATATCAGCATTTTACCCAGAATGAAAACAGAAAAGAATAACTGCTGAATAAGAGTTTCCAAACCAACTGAGAGTGTATGTGTGTGTGTGTGCGTGCATGTGTGTGTGAGAGAGAGAGAGACAGAGAGAGTAGGAGAGGGAGAATTCAGGACTGAAAAAGTTGCTGACTACTACACAGAGCAGTATCTTGTTTGTGTGCACATGTTTACTGTCACCATTGAGGCTTTATACAAAACAACACAGTTTTGAGGCTGCAGTAAAAACTCGAAAAAGACATCATCTTAAAAACCTGAATAATTCATAAATTGAAATAAATTTATTGTGAAACACACAGGATATAGTGTGCATTTATTCTGCTGATCTTGGACCTTTAGCATATATTACACATTTCACATGACCGGACAAAGAACTGTCAGTGTAAATGATACACACCTCACTCACACTCATCTGCTGCTGCTAGAATAAGGAGGAGCCTTTTTTTTTTTTTTTCAACAAAGTTCCTTCATGGGCATGACTTTGCAAACTATGGATCCACCTCAAAGAGCACAGCTTCAACCCACATTAGAGTAGAGAGCTGCACACTCCCAAGAGACAACATGCAAGACTATAGAAACACACACCACAGACCGCACACCGGCCACACAAACAACAGAGGCTCTTTTCATTAATACTGCTGCACATGCACATAATGCCATCTACAAGAGAACTGCAAAGGCAAAGGTTCTACCACTCCTGTGCAAATACCTAAAAAAAAAAAAAAAAAAAAAAAAAAACTCCATGTAACACAAATCTTTTGATGTCTCAAAATAACAGTAAAACAGATTTGTGACAGATTCCTTCAAGTGTAACATTAAGTGTAATTTCTTCTGACACAAGTCGAGGCTTTGACCTCAGGGACGGGTTTTTTGCTGGTGCCCAGAGTCAGGACTAAACAGGATGAAGCTGCATTTCAATTTCATGCAGCTAAACTCTGGAACAGTCTTCCTGATGACGTGGAAAGGCTTCTACTCTGACAGTGTTTAAAGGGATAGTTGTGGATTTTTGACATGAATCTGTATTTCATCCCCATCATCAGTGTAGTACATCCACACTGAC